>OU015494.1:26553360-26703360 GCA_907164885.2 Dolomedes plantarius
ATCAAATGTCTAGTCAAAGATAATGTGATCTCTGGCATATTAGTAAAAAAGCTTAGAGAGAATGCTGTGAAGCTTAAAGTAGGAGGTATAGAAACTGTGAGCCATATATTTTACATTTTAATCAGAGCTCATGAACTAATTTTATTTCGGAACACAAGTTTGGAGTCTCTAGACCAAGGTAATTCCTTTTCAGACTACTAACAGTTTTTCGTGTTAAAGAATCAGATAAACGGATTCCTCAGTAATATATATGAGCAGCAACGATGTAAAATATCTTACTGAATGCCGAACAAGAATTTTTTAGAAACTGTATGAATAGTCATTAAATACACGAAAAATGTCCCCATCATAGAACCAACGTTGATGTGTTTAATAATAAATGTCTTTTATGTGATTATTGTAAACCATTGTTTATAGACGAAGTTTTATATATCATATTGATATTATATCTAGATAATTTTATATGTCATTATTTTTGTTCCACAATATCCCAATGTTATCCAATATACTAAAAATTACTCCACAGATAGTATTTTTTGCTTTATAAGCACTTCGGTCTCAAGTTACGTTGCTATGTATGAATGCAAACCCCTGTATCTGCTATTTGTACATTTCATCAAAATCAATATTTGCTATTTACGGGTTTTCTTAACTCTGGAAGGAAATCGTGTATTCTGGAAAAATTATCGGTGCCATCATGAACATTCCGGTGGATTTGTAAGACATTGATTTTCTGACATTCTACGACAGCTGAAAGTACGCAATCCGGATCATTAGCGTCTTTTGCACTGTATAATCGACCTTTAAAAATTTACTTCAGCTATACGCTTTTTTGTGAGTTATAGTTTTGGTAAAAAGTAGTTTGTTTGATCTCGTTCAGTATCCTCTTTCGTTATCGTTCCTCTTGTTTTCACTAACAACAATTTATACGTAAAGTTTCCCAAACTTTTCCTATTTTCGCTGTAACAGTAATAAAAAAAATAGCATCAAATTACTTGTGTGGCATATTATGAATTATTTAGACAAAAGTTATGAAACGGGGATAAGAGTTATCAAGGCAGTTTATCTCTTTTTTAACAGCAGTGTGTATTAATGAAGCTGAAATTTCTTCACGTCGTCCGATTAAGATCTTCCTTACTTCCTGCAGAGATAGTTGACTTCCTGTAGAGGATGCTGCAATTTCACTGCAGAAGATGAATGTATACAAAAAAAGACACGCTATCCTACTATTTTAATTTGATTGATTATATCATTCTTATTTTAGCTGTGGTATCTTTTTTTACCGTTGAAGGATTAAAAGATGGTTTACGTATTTTAAAAATAGAAATAGAAATTTTCAAAAAATCCTCCAGCTATCGTTTGTGATTTATAAAATTTGTAAGTATTAAAGTTGCCTTGTAATCAACTATTTGTTGAGTTACTCAGTTACTTTCTATGTATGACAAATATTGTCATACATAGAAATGGTTCAGAAATTAATTTTAATATGCTTCAGAATGCTTCAGAAATTAATTTTAATAAAAAAATTATTTTGAATTTTAATTTTAACATAACTATGTTAATTCTTTATCAATTCATTTACAGGAATGACATTAACTTTCAGTAATTTTAGAATTTGACTAAACAGCTTAAAACTATATTTCAAGTTATAAATTGTCACTGTTATATGTGTTATAGGTATGAAATGTGTTACTCTTAATCATTTAATTATCGAGTCTGCTTAGATATATAAGCACCGGTAAAGTTCGCCCGGAAAATCATAATTAAATTCAGTTATTAAAATCATAATTAAAACAGTTAAATCATAATTAAAACAGTTAATCATAATTAAAACAGTTATTAAAAAAATATACTCCCTATACGTTTGTCCTAAAATAAGTGTCACATTAAACACTTGAAGTAACTGTGCAAATGTGACACTCACTTATTGTGGAACAGAGAAAGTATTGCATAATGTTTCTAACTTATATTTCAAATGAAACATATATATTTCTTAACATAACTAAAATAGTTTTTAAAAAATAAAAACTTATGTAGAGAAAATATCGGTTCAATAAGTTTTATAAGGCCTGCACTTATGTAAGTTTACCTTAAATGCTCCTTGATACATACTAAATATTCTTAAACCTCTCTTGTAATGTCAACGCATTATCCACAATTTGGATATTGATCTGTTATTATGGAAAAGACACCAACTAATCTGAAAACTCAGGATGTTAAAGTTCAAAAGTACATAAGATTCATATTATAAATCAAATTAAGGTTAGCAGTTGTTAAAAGTATTTATTACTCAACAGTAATTAAGATACGAATTTTTACGTCTTAACTTCCCTCATATGTATATATTGGGCAGGAAAGGAAAGAATTGATAAGTACATTTATGCAGAGAAAAGTTCCACTTTAAATTACCTTATACAAAAATACTGTAGGAATCGCAACAATTATTTAGCAGGATATAATTATATAATATGTTATTATTAAATACGCATTCCTTATTTGTGTATTCAAAATAATATTTTAGAAACTCAAACTTAATTAATAAAAAAACTTATTTCTATTTTTAAGGGTTTTTTATCACTTGGAAACAATAATTTCATAGTAGTGTTTTATTCGTCAAGAAAAGTTTTCAGTTAAATTCTCAGATTTTACGCTATTAAAAGCTTCCGATATTCATCCTTTTTACACTTCTCGAATAAACAGAGAGTTTACTTTCATCAAATAGAACATATTGACTGATGTTTTCATTATGTGCCTACATAACTGTTGTTTGACCTAATAAAAAAAACCGAAGACTATTCTACCGAAAAATTTCTCTAGACAATATCATATTTCGAAGAAAGAACTGTCCATATAAAACACAATTCAAGCTGAAAATAATACAAGGAAAGCAACAGTTTACAATAAATAGATTATTTATTTTGTTAACAAATACGGATTTACAAGTACTAGCAGATACATTGAAGATAAATTAATATAGTAAACAAAAGCTCAGTGGCCCACCCAGGGGGCCCTGCCCCCCCAAAGAAGTAAAAATATTGATTTTGCATTATAAATATTTTTATTCGTTCATCTCGTCCCTCCCCATGCATTACAAATGTTTTTATCCATTCATCTCGCCCCCCCCCCCCAAGAAAAAATTCTGGGTGCGCCACTGCAAAAGCTGCATTGTTAAGAACAAAGACCAGAATACTTAAATAAATAAATAAATAAATAAATAAATAAAAGGAGTGTAAAATATCAACACTACCTTGTAAATAAGCTCATTTAACCGTCAATTTTGCGATTATGGGTTCATTTAGGATGGGAATGTTTTCTAATGCCATTCCGTATCACTGGAGTTGCCGTTGAATCCGATGAATCCTCTGAAAATATAGTTGATATTACAGGCGGAACAACTTTTCTCTCCGGCAAACAGTCAACGGCGATTTTTTCAATGGTCTGTTGGTATACAAACACCCGATGGTGGCATTTTTTTATATTTAGCACAGGAACTTTGTAATACACAGGCTTGCAGTAGTACTCGAGGGAATCTTCGCATTTTGCTCTCATCAGCACTCTTGGGATGCGACCGTCCTTGGAATCAGGCGTCCAAGTAAAAGGACATTTTGTCCCACCTAAGCTGCTTTGGATGTTTCCAAACTCGGACTGAAGCCTCTCCACATCAAAATGGTCATATCCAACAGAGTGCATTGGTTGAATATAGAACAACGATTCCGGGTTCGAAGAAAATTCAATCTTCGCTACCTGAGAGCTGTTGCATTTATGTGGTAACAGCTGTTTAGTTTCATCTAATGCAGAACTAGAGGGCAGAACTAGAGGGGAGGAAGCTACAGATTTCCTCCATATTAACATAGCTAACTGAAGAAATAGTAGAGGATCCATATTTTACACGTTCTGTGTAAAGCGAATTCCAAGATATCAAAACCAGTGTTGGGCGCTTGTATTTATATACCTCCATTTCTAAGACCTATTTTAAAACTAAAACTGGGAAAAGCCCATAAGTATGAAATTCTCATCTGATTTTGCGTGTGTGAAAATCATCTTTGTGTACATCCCCATGATGATTCCAAACAACACGTGAACATCCGCTGAAATATATTTACGTCACAACCACTACGAAATTTACCCTTTCTGAATATCTTCCTTTTTGTATGTTTGGTTTCGGTATCTGCCAACACAGAAGTGTCTTTGTATAGGACATTAAGTAAAATAAGAATTAAGTCGTATTTTAATTTCTCGAACTATACGAGAAATAATTGTTTCAGATTCCTGGAAAATTTGAATTCTGACTTTTTAAACATTTAGATTTCTCGAAAACATTTTTCATTTATGATGATGTGTTTTTTAAGTGTAATATTTAAAGATATCATGCAATTTCAAAATTATGCAGTGAAATATAATATTTTGTAATTTCTTCATCTTTAACTACCTGAGTCCTCCTTAAATGATTTGATTCCAAACAGAAAACCTTCTATTTATTTTTTTTCTCTCTCTTTCTAATTTTCTGCAAATCAATTATGTAAGTGTGTGCTTAAATAGAAACCTATAAGCTAAAAATCCATGGTGCCCTCTGTTCCTTTGCACGCAAACAAAGCTTTCTCTTAAATAAAAAATTATAAATAAATAACTCACATACAAGCAAGCTTTCTCTTAAATAAACAATTATAAATAAATAAGTATTAGTAAATTTATAAATAACAGTTTTATGGAGAATACGTTTTTGCAATATCCAACAGCTTTGTAAATTTTGCAAGTTTTATTATCCGCAGCTCGATGCCCCAACGCATATATATATATATATATATATATGATGTATATATATATATATATATATATATATATATATATATATATATATATATATATATATATATATATATATATGCGCGTTGTAACGTATATATATATATACATACTATATATACATCGTTACAACGCATATATACATGCGTTGTACGCATATATATATATATATATATATATATATATATATTTATTTATTTATATATATGCTTATATATATATAACCATATATATATACATATATAAGCTTAATAAGCGGGTACGCTACCACACGTCCAGGAAATGGACTACCGTTCTCGAAGCCTTTCATCTCCGATCTCCGAAGGTGTTTCGCTATTTTCAATCTAATGCATTTGAGGTGACTTTAAGATCGACCGCATAATTAAACAGCAATTATGCGGTCGAATTGAACGCGATTTTTTTTGGGGGAGAGAGGGGATTAAAGAAAAACGTTCCCATTGTAAGGCTTTGAATTTAGGGATACCCTCCTAACAGAGAAGAGGCTATCACGGCAGCAGAAAGATTTCCCATGTTTCATCCCGTTTTTCTTTGCTTAAAAATTATCGAGGTACAGGACACTTTTCATTACATACTGATGTTAGTATATAATGAAATATCATCGAGAGGCCAGGACACTTTTCACAATGTAAAGTGTATATATACTATGATACTTATTTTCAAGTGATAATCAGGGTGGACCAAAAGTCTTGCCCTGATTATAAAAATTCATTACAAAATAACCGTTTAATATAATAATGTAACTTTACTATCTTTGGATTGGTCAGTTTTAGTACTTTTTTTGTGTAATAGTTGGCGCAAGTGCTCCTTCAAGAGTGACTCGGGGGAACATTTGTAAGAAAGACATCATTTTCGGCCGAAATGCCGTCGATTCAGGAGAAAACCCAATGTGTGCTTTGGTTTCACGAAACGAAATCGCCCATTAAAGTTCAGCGTAAATTTCGATGTTGTTATGGACGCAACCCTCCTGATGCAAAATCAATAAAGCGATGGTATGAAAGGTTTAAAGAAACAGGCAGCGTTAAGGATCTTCCCAGAAGTGGCAGGACTCGTTCACACTAGGCCTTTTATAGAAAATTCTTACCAAACTTGTTTGCGGTATTTGAAGTTCACGTGATGCTTTACGAGTTGATTTAGCAGAACTCTGTTGAAACGATTGTCGAACGCGATCAACAGTTGCTTCACTCACACTAGGCCTGCCACTTCTGGGAAGATCCTTAACACTGCCTGTTTCTTGAAACCTTTCATACCATCGCTTCATTGATTTTGCATCAGGAGGGTTGCGTCCATAAAAATGTCTAAAATTACGCTGAACATCAATGGGGATTTCGTTTCGTGAAACCAAAGCACACATTGGGCTTTCTCTTGAATCGACGTCATTTCGGCCGAAAATGATGTCTTCCTTACAAATGTTCCCCTGAGTCCCTCTTGAAGGAGCACTCGCGCCAACCATTGCACAAAAAAAAATACTTAAACTGACCTATCCAATGATACAAAAGTTACATTATTATATTAAATGGTTATTTTGTAATGAATTTTTATAATCAGGGCAAGACTTTTGGTCCACCCTGTATATGTTACTGCCAAAGCTTCGGTATTCATGATGTGGACTAAACACACACACACACACACACACACACACACACATATATATATATATATATATATATATATATATATATATATATATATACTAGCATTATTGCCCGGCGATGCCCGGGTAGATATATAGATATAAAAATTTTGATGCATTCCATCAAAAAAATACTGGGCTGCAACCCCACCTCTTCATGTTCATATGGCCAGACAGAATGCGCTTAGCGCATTTCTTCTGAAATGATATACAGACAATAAGAAAGAAAGAAACTTTGAGCCTGCGGACCTTCGTCTGATTATACGTCTGATTTTATTGAGAATTAATAACACAGTGTTGCATGATTCGCACGTTTGGATTGAATAAGTTTAGTGTTTAATTAGATTTGTTTGATCCACTGTTTAATTAGAAATAAGTTTTATAATTTACATTTGCCTTTATTATTTATTTTTCCGTTAAAAGCTCAGTTTGTTCCACATCACCCAAGAGGTAAAGTGAAAGATGCCCCTTTTATTTATTCAAAGTAAGGCGCGATTTCACATGAAGCCTATTTTTCTTACTTTGGTGATTCGGTTTTTTATTGTCGACAGGCCAAAAACCGTATCGGTTTTTAATTTTCCTAAGGCCAAAAACCGTTGAAAAAGCAAATTGTAAATCGGTTCAAGCGATGAGAAAAACTGCAAGTAACAAAGGACAAAAAGCAGAGCAAGGAAAGTTGTGTTAAAACATACTAATTTGAACTGCATCCTTAAAAAACTCCCATCTCAGTTAGTCTAGTGGTTAAATTTTATCTTTTACCGTATTTTAATATTTCTTTTGTCAATTTATTTCGTTGTTATGCACGTAACGCAAAATTAATTTAAAGTATCACAAAAAGAAAAGAAACCACCGGATCAGCATTTCATAAATTAAATTCTAAAAATTAATCTTTAAAAATTCACCAAAAATCAGAAAAGGGAGGTAACGATTCGATAAAGATTTCGTTTTAAATGAATTTTTATGATCTTTCTCGTGATATAAATTTTATAACCCTCGGATTATCATTTTAAATGCAAACTTAAAAAAATTAGAAAAAAGCTTAAAAATTTTATTTTAAAAAATCGAAGAAGAACTTTTCAAAAATCTTTCTCAGTTCACCCCTCCAGTATAAACTCCACTATAGAAGAATCCCCATGCAAAATTTCAGCTCTTTATGTCCAACTGTTTGGACTGAGCGTTATCTGTCAATTAGTCAGTCAGTTAGGCAAGGCCATGCAAGTTTATTACCATGAAGCTCTCACACCCGCGCACCCCTCTTCTCCCGCGCGGGGGAAGACAGATAGTTTCGGATTTCACTGAACGTCTGTATCCACAGGGGGTCTCGCACCTCTTACGGGCACAAAAAATCATTGAATAATTAATTTAAAAAAAACTAATTGAGCCCCAAACTTCGTTTTTGCTGATTTAAGTTTCTCGGGTCCTAAACATTAACTGTGCCGAATTTGGTCCCGGTGGGTGAAACAGTCTATGATTCTATAGCGGACAAACAAACAGACAAGCTCATTTATATATATAGATATATATATGTATATATATATATATATTTATATATATATATATATATATATATATATATATATATAGATGTATATATATATTATATATATATATATATATATATATATATATACATATATATATACATATAATATATTTATAATATATATATATATATATATATATATATATATATATATATATATATATATATATATATATATATATATCTTGTTGTGTGTGTGTGTGTGTGTGTGTGCGTTAGTTAGTTAGTTAGTTAAATCCGAAGACTGGCCAATTCGCGAAATGGCTGGCCATATCTAGCATTGGCAAACTCACGTGGACAAAGCCTGAAAAAATCGAGAATTTACGACTACTTTGGGCTTTGGCCAGCAAATTCGTGATGCGCTGACAATCAGTGACCAGTTTACGAATTGCCCAAGAAAAATTGTCCTTTTTCTTTGATATTGAAGTTATTTTTTCTACTTTGACTAATCTAAAAGGATTTTCTTATTTGTAATAATATGAGTTAGAACTGGTATGATAAAATCTCGTAACTGCATGATCCACCTCCAGAAAACTTCTAGCTTTGGCCCCTTTTACTTGGATAATTCGTGAACAAACCATTAATTGTCGGGCACATCGTGAAATGGTCGGCCAAATCCCGATGTGGTAAAAAAGTCTAGATTATTTCGAGCTTTGTCCATGTGACTTGGCCAATGTTGAAGTGGCCAGCCATTTCGCAAATTGGCCAGACTTCTGACGTTGCCCGTAACACACACACACACACACTCACACATATACTATATATATATATATGTATATATATATATATATATATATATATATATATATATATATATATATATATGAGTGTGTATGTGTGTGTATGTATATACGTGTATATATATATACAATCTTAGACAAAAAAAGAAAAACGACGTAACAAGGCTGAGTTATCCGAATGGGACGAAAATCGGTAGATGTGATGTACGAGCACAGAAAAAAGAATGATTACAATTTGAGAAAAATTGAATGATTTATTCAAGAGAAAGAGCTTCACAAAGTGAAAAAGTCAATAACGCGTTGGTCCACCTCTGGCCCTCGTGCAAGCAGTTATTCGGCTTGGCATTGATTGATAGAGGGAGCGGATGTCCTCCTTCGGGATATCGTGCCAAATTCTGTCCAACTGGCGTGTTAGATCGTCAAAATACCAAGCTGGTTGGAGGACCCTGCCTATAATGCTCCAAACGTGCTCAATGGGGGAGAGATCCGGCGACCTTGCTGGCCAAGGTAGCGTTGGGCAAGCACAAAGACAAGCAGTAGAAACTCTCGCCGTGTGCGGGCGGGCATTATCTTGTTGAAATGTAAGCCCAGGATGGCGTGATACGAAGGGCAACACAACGGGGCGTAGAATATCGTCGACGTACCGCTGTTCTATAAGGGTGCCGCGGATAACAACCAAAGGGTTCCTGCTATGAAATGAAATGGCACCCAATACCATCACTCCTAGTTGTCGGCCCGTATGGCGGAAAACAGGTTGGTATCCAACCGCTGTCCGGGGGGCGTCTCCAGAACCGTATTTTCTGGTCATCGGCGCTCAGTTCGAAGCGGGACTCATCACTGAAGCAATTCTACTGCAGTCAGTGACATTCCAGGTCGAATGTGCCCGACACCACTGCAAACGGGGTTGTCGGTGTACAGAGGTCAATGGTAGTTGGCACAACGGGCGACGTGAACTCAGCCCCCTTTCTCTGAGCCGCCTATGAATGGTCCTTGCTGTCACTGAAGCACCAGTTGCACGTACGATCGATGATACTGATGAATCTGGGGCTATGAGTGCCGCTCTGACGATTGCTCGGTCCTCACATTCTGTCATTTTTCTAGGCCGACCGCTTCCTTCTTGACGTTGTGTTCGGCCATGGTTCACCTATTCCTGCCAACATCGTCTAATAGTGGCATCTCTCCTATCCAAATGTCGAGCGATTCGTCGATTAGACCAACGGGCTTCTTTGAGCCCAACTACACGTCTGCGCATGTTATTCGCGCACCTGTATGCGAGGCATAGTTACTGTCCACCTGAGTACACGGAATGGAATTCGCAAAGACCTGGAATGAAATTTCTCCTCTTTATTATCCTTCCAGTTGCGCAGTTAAGATGAACTGCAGTGTCACAGGTTCATTCATTTGCCGCAAAACTTTAAAATTTTGTATTTTTTGTTGAAACCTGTATGCATATCAATTTGTATCCGATTTGCATTACCCCTTCTTGGTGCGTCTTTTTTTTTGTCTAAGAATGTATATAATTTGCAAACAAGTTTCTTTTACTTAAAAGAAAATGCGGAAGAATTATTACCATAGAATGCACATACCTTAATGTAGAGTGAATGGAGCAAATATGTAAAACGACTCGATACGCTCTTTGAACTCAAGTTTATACAGTGCGTTTGCCAGAGTACAGCAGAATGGAAGCTGAAAATGCATTTCATTAGGAAGTTGAAGCTTCTCTTAAGCCGGATCTTAATTATATATATATATATATATATATATATATGTGTGTGTGTGTGTGTGTGTGTGTGTGATATTTTTGTGTATAAATGTCATGGAGGTGGTTGTCTAGAAGCGTGTACAAAAAACCTCATTAGTGTGGGTTGGAGATCCATTTAATGGTATTTGGCTGTATACTAATGTTACTAGTAAAGAAAGATGTGGCCAACCATCTCGTCTAAAAATCTAAAAGTCTGAAATCATTTCTGCTATCATTTGTTCAGTTTTTAAGTAGATGTAAAGCTTTTTAGTTTTACAGAAATTTCATCTGTAATATCTGTAAATTAAAATATCTGTAAAACTTATCAGTTTTATGGATATTATATCTATATTATATATAAATTAAAGTATCTCTATTAAAATATCCATAAAGCTTATCAGGTTTACAGGTATTTTATAAGATAGAACATTTCGCATATATTTTAATTTGGCTATCCCTGAATTTAACAAAATACTGCCTCATATCAGCAATGTTATAGGAAGATTGCCTCAAAAAGTGAAACTTATCCATAAATTATCTTCAATACATTACAGATAGTTTTTAAAAAATTGCAAAACTAAAATAGTAATTCTAGTAAAAGTGATATACGAGAGGAAAACATTTAAATTCCTATCTGTTTAACTTCCTGGATTTCAATCATTCTCAAAACACGAACTCTGAGAGCGTAAAAAATAAAATATGGTAGAGGAAACTGCTTTTTTTTATTTATTGAGATTTGAAAAAATAAAGCAGGTAAAAAGATTTAAATTTCGTTAAAACTGTCAGTTTTATTTATAACCTGTTGCAGTCGGAAATTCTATAAAAATCAATTTCTGATCAAAAAAATTTTTAATTTTAAATTCAGTGCATTTTAACGAATATTTAAAATAATGGGAACGAAGAACAAACAGATCATAAACATACATTTCCTGGAGTCCGTTTCCTGGAGTCTGTTTCCTGGAGGGCTAGATGCCTGGAAGTTTTTAGTCAGCCTACTCATTTTGTTGAAGTTGCCTATTCATGAAGTTGCCTACTCATTTTGATACGTTAAAGATTATAATTTCGTTCATATAATTTTATGTAAATTAATTTTGAACAGCATTTGTACCACCTACCGGTTCTGAACTAACAGGTACAAATCTTATGGCTGCAGAGCATTGAGTATCATTGTTTTAATGCACAATTCACAAATTTAATTTTAAAATTACCCTTGTATAATTAACACATTTGTATTCCCTTCCATTGTGCTTTGAACCAATAAGCATAGTCATTCTTCTGGCCTCGGAGAATTTTGAGTGTTTGTATGCGCATACCAAAATTCAGTTTAAAAGTGATATATTATGCATGTGTATAAACTTCTACTATGCTTTCGGATTGTACGGACCTTTTAAAGGATTGTAACTGTTCGCTGATTTTTAACGTTGTTGTATGCCTATTGCATTACTCATTCACTGCGTCGCGCAGGCCATCAGTAGCCTGCACTATGAGGATTCCCCTGTCCACGATAATTATGAACCAGTTAAATGATATTATGAATTATTTCATGATATTTTCTCTTTTTTCATGTTACTGTCAAGATGGCCTGTTTGAAGAGTCTAACGCTAGGATAGCTAGTCGATGGACCATCTGAGCTTTGTTAAGCTAGTCTGTGTGTGTAAAATATTCATGTCCTTATTTCTTAGGTGCTCAAAAGATATTTTCCAAGCTATGTGCTTTTGTTTCCCATCTGATTTAAAAGAGCAGAGGTAGAGAAAATATTATTTTCAGGCATTTTCGTAAATAAAAAAATTTATTTATAGAGTCGCAATTTATCAAATGTGTCAACTCTTTCAAAAATGTTTTTCATAAATCAAGAAAAAATTGGTGGCATTTAAATCAAATATGCACACGAATAAAATGAACCACTCTTTCGTAGAAATTACTTACAAAAACAAAAATAAGACAGAAATAAATTTCTATTTATTTCTCTCTCTTCTTTTTTAAAACTAAAGATTCGGTTTCATTCACAATATAGCTTAAAGTTACTAGACGTGCAGATGTCATATTCCATCTAAGAAACTGAATAAATCAATGAATAAATAAAGAAATAAAAAATTCTTTTGAAAAATGGTCATATGATTCAAGTTCCTTTTCCAAACATTTCTGTCGTTATTTATATTTTAGAATGTCGACATTTTTCAAAATTCATTTCTGTTGAAATATACTTTATAGCAATTGTGAATTGCCTTTACACAATCACACTTTATGGATTGCATCCTAAGATGAACTATACAGATTAGTTCAACACTCGTTGCATTTTTCAATTTCACTGGGAATTATAAGAGGCTTTTTTCCTCCTTTTATATCATCCTTCCCAAATTTCAAGAAATATTCTATAATCTTTATATGACATAATTGCACATAACATAAGAGTATTTTATGCCTTGAATTAAATTTATTTTTATATTGGAGCTATAATTCCCCTTTAAAAAACCTTTCCAGATCCAGTAAAATGTCTATGCTGGAAATCTTAGTGATAGCTTGTAACACAATGCTTAATTGATCACCTGATGAAAGAAACATCAGGATGTCAAATGAGGAAGTTGTGAGCTGCGAAGGGAAAGAAGCAGAAAGAAAACGTTTCCTTTCGATCAGTCGAAAGAAAACGTTTCCTTTCGATCAGTCGAAAGGAAACATCATTTAATAGATCACAAAAACTGAAAAAATGTAGTATATTACATGATCGAGAAAATTAATTAAAAAGAAAGAAACATATATGGACGTCCAAAAGATGTAATTGTGCTTTTCTGGTTTGTCTTTTATAGTCTTTATACCCGGATAGTAAATTTTTATT
The DNA here is from genome assembly GCA_907164885.2 of Dolomedes plantarius. NCBI lineage: Eukaryota > Metazoa > Arthropoda > Arachnida > Araneae > Dolomedidae > Dolomedes > Dolomedes plantarius. The sequence goes on from OU015494.1 coordinate 26,566,672, forward strand.
TGCATAAAGTTTATTTATAAATCATTTAGCTTTTCAATCTTTAACGTATTTATTGGAATTACAAAACGCATGCAAATTGATTAAATATATTTATTAAAAATTTTGTTTCTCATTCAAGATACCCAGTAAAATATCACAGGTGCTATAATGGGAGCAATATCCCACCTAAAAACTGAGGATTCGGAACAAGTGTATTGTTGAAAGGTTTTAAGCGTGAAAAAAAATGCATTCTTACTGCTAGTAGTTTAGCCTCATTAGTTAATATCAAGGATTTTTATTTCTATAAAAACACATTCATGTTGTCAACATTTGGCTTTTCAGGGAAAAAATAAGTAAATTTTTCAGGGCTAAATCAGAGTAATATGAACTTTTTTTTGTTTCATATCCCTATTCTGTTGACCTTTGAACTACGGATGCAACACATAATTGAAAATATCTGGACGGATGATGGAAAACTGATTTTTTTAATAATTCAGTCTATAAACCCTTTAGAAGTAGTTATAAGGAAGTTTTGTCTCTAACATCAATTTTAGCTATTTTGCTATCAAAATTGAAATTTAGAGTTAAATACTAATTCAAAAAGAGCGAGCTTTAAATTTTCTAAAAACCGATTTCCGTGATAATACAGATTCAGGGAACATTCTTCGAGAATTTACATTAATTTACATTACATTTTGGAAATTTACATTATGAATTGATATTGAAAGGAATCTTATTCGAAAAAAACTGGGTGTTTAATTCCCCTAAGAAAGAGAATTTTTAAACGTACATAAGCGTTAAATAAGTCTTTGAATAAATATTGATAAATCAACATCCGCGGAAATCAGTTAGGTTGTTTACAGCGTGTGGATTATTGCACAACAAATAGATTGCACAATAAATTGATTATTGCACAACAAATGATGAAAAAGAATCCATCCCAAAGATCGAAATCATTTTTGTATCTTTAATTAACGTAAAAGATGTTACATATTTCATATAAAATATAAATCCGATAAAATAAAACATTTTTAAAATATCTGCAATTCTATAAACGGACAATATATCCCAATTTCAATGCTCTTTTTAAACTCTTTAAATTGTATTAAATTTAAAGACAAAATATAAATGATTAATTTATTTAAGAGACAGTACTAAAAAGTTACGAACAGACCGATATTTTGGGCTTCAGAAGGATTATTCAGCTTAATTTGTAAGTCGCAACCCGAAAAATACATTGAATAATAAGGCCTTGATAAAACTGCATCAGGGCTATTTTGCCACATGTGGGAGAATCTCTTAAAGATAACCAATGGATTACCAATCTGTTTTCTGCGATGCTATAACGTCTATCAGTGAGGGCTGGCACACGAACTGCGGAACTTTCAAACAGCGGATTGACATCCAAACCAAATTCAGTTACCCTGAAGAAGCGGGCCATAAGAGGAATTCAATTTGAAATAGTAAGAGTTCTGCAAATTGAGTATGCTAGCTAGACTATTGGCCCGAGGATAGAAAAGTGGAATTCATATCCCGGCCCCAGAAAGTGGTCGCTACAGAAGCGTCAGACTGCTAGTGGGAGTGATAATGGGTTGTTAGGAAATATAAGTCAAATGTTCACTGTTCGAAAAAAACAACACAAAAGAAAATAAATATGTGAAAGGAAAAAAATTGCAGTCGAACATCCTATGTTACTGGCCACAAAAAGAAAAGAAAGAGTTGTAAGGATTGTAATTCCAAAAAAATAAATTCCTCAAACTCCCGCATTGTTCAGATGATAGATTAACAGCTTCTGCATTAGGAGATTAGGGTTAGAATACTGGGTCTAACAGATGATATCCCCTTTTCTAATCTTTGCAGTTTTCCTGACAAAATTATTTGAAGCTAATTATTGTAAGAAAGGAATTTTAATAACTTTTTTGCAATGTCATTTTAGCATAAACCAGCAGGTAAACTAATAATAATTATGAATAAATTTTATTTAGATAGTAAAAAAAAATATCAGCCAGAGCGTTGATCTGAAATACACTGCTGGTCATTGAAATTGCAACACCATGAAGGAGGGGCGATACAAACGTCAAATTCGCATGAAACGAAGAAGATGCTAGGATATGCAAATGATTAGCATTTAAGCTCAATCGAACGATGCAGGAGGGAGAAACGACGTCTCAAACTCTGTATAAAAGGAAAGTTACACAGCAGGTTTCTCATTTGGAAATCGCATTTGAATGTTAGAGACGCGCGGCGGCAATGGTGCTCCCAACGATAAAACTGGATACAGGAGTGCCACCACGTCGTCTTTTCAGACGAGTTCCGGTTCTGCGAGCAACATCATGATGGACGTATCCGTGTCTAGAGGCACTGAGGAGAACGCACGTGGTCTGCTTGCATTCGATATCGTCATACGGGCTCTGCACCTGGTGTGATAGTATGGACAGCCATTGGGTACACGACACGAACACCCTTATTTCGCGTCGTCCGTATTCTGAACAGCCAGCGTTACATTTCTCAGATCTTAAGGCCGGTGGCTGTGCCCTATCTTCGAGGCCTCGGAGACGTCATCGTTCTACAGATCTCTCACCCACCGAAAGCATCTGGCCATGGGTAGCTGAGAGGCTGGCCGCCACCGCTCTCCAACCACTACGATTGATGAAGTGTGGCATAGACGAAGCAATATGGAATGACTTGCCCGTATCTATCATCCAAACCCAGTTCGACTCGATGCCTAACCGGGTTAGAGCCGTTTTATCCGCCAGAGGCGGCAGCTGTGTGTACTAATTTACGAAGCCGCATACCCCAAAATTGTCTACAAATTTAATCATGTTTTCTTCCTACAATGGTGTATACTTACAATAAGTAAAGTTTTGTTATTTGCTTTCCTTCCTGGTTTTGCAATTTTAATGGCCAGCATTGTATATTTAACTCACACTTTGATCTTTGCACGTGTTATACTTCTATTGCCATTGCTTTAATTAAGGGAAATAAGAAAAAAACAGAGGGATAATACAGTAATTCCCATAAACTGATTTAATTTCATTTTTCACCCGAGGTAATAGTTTTCATTTTGAAAATTCTCATTACGGCTCGAAAAAATTCCAGGTGAGATTCTTAATCATTTTATTGTTAATCATATCCGCCCAGGCCGGGAGATTTTCCTCGGTTTTCCGCTTTGTTATTTAGACCGGATCAGCTCATGGGGTGATTTGACTGTCTCAGAGGAAATTAGCTTGCGACACAAGTATGGTTATTGCCATCTGTGATATTAAATAAAAATAAAAGATTTTTTTTTATCTTAAGGGATCTATACCTCACAAAAGTTGCCCATTAGAAAAATAATAATAAACCAAATTCAGAGAATTTTTTTCTAGTGCCCCGGGAAAAAGAGTAAGGATAGAAGAGCACTATAATACTTACATTTTTAATCTCAGTAATTTCTTTAAGAAATTTGATAATTTATTGAAATTTTCGTTCAGAGTAGACCGTGATAACTTTTGGCAAGGGGGAAATTTGTGCAACTTGACATCAACATTACTGAAACAAATAAATTTTTAAAAACATTCACTTGAAGAGAAAAAGGTATCTGAGAACATATAACTTTTTAAGCCTGTATGCTCTCCAAGAATTCCCCATAAATGCAATACATAAAAATTGTTACACTTTCGAATGTTTAGGGAATTTTTTGTCATATTCAAAAGGGAATTAATATGACTTACCCTTTTTTAGTTTTCCCAGAGCAAATACTTATATAATTTGAACGCATCTTAACTCGTGTCAAATGCTTATATTCATTTATACTTATAATAGTTAATTTGCAAGGACTGGAACTCGAACTGCTACGATTTTGATGTGCAGAGGAACGCTCTAACTAAATAAGCAGCCCTGGAGATGTAAAGATTTCTTTCTTCCAATAACCTTCCTCATATATTTTCCGTTTCCTTTCAGACCAACGACAAAAGATGTTTGTCCCACACCTTTTTATTTTTATATATTTATTTTCTTCTCAATATAAGGATTTCTCAATAAATTTATCTAATTGGATAAATTTGAATTATCTCTATTTTTCGATATTCTTGTGCCCCTTCCGAGAATCGCACCACTGCCCGTCCAATCTGCATATGAAAACACTGACCAATTAAGCTACTCTGGCGACCAATTAAGGTACTCGGTCTTTTTCTCCTAAATTCCTCAAACTTTTATGACGAATGAAGTTTCAGAAACGAGAGTTCATCCCATCGTTTTTTGGCATTTCAGTTTAGAGAACACTGAACTCGCGGTTCCAGATCTTGGCTGACGGTTGCTCAAGAGGCATCAGGTTGTTGGACAGAATGATTACCGACCATTAGTCAAACTAAAGACTTGCATTCATTGAGATAAAAATCTGCAGCATCAATAAATAAATAAATACGTCTTTTACCGTGGATCCACCAACTCTTTATTTATTTATTTATTTATTTATTTATTTATTTATTTATTTATTTATTTATTTATTTATTTATTTATTTATTTATTTATGTGTGCATGTGTGGGCTTGTGGTGGTCCTATGGTACAGCGCGCTGGTTTGCAGAGCGGAGTGTTCTCGGATCGAACCCCAGCGTCGTTTTTCATACCCGCACTTACTTTAAATCAAAGCACACCAACATATAATTAATTTTGTTGATGCACTCCCAGATTTTTTTAAATTTTATATTTACCCTTAGGCGGACTCAGTGTTGGGAATATTTTAGTCTGGGACATGTGAAAATAGACAGCTTGTGACTTTAGAACAATCACCATATATGGCAATGCTCAAGAAACTTTTTTATTACTGGCCTCATGAGAAATCAGACAGGAAGGGTCACAAGAAGGGTCTACTTTTGGAATATTACGGTGAAAAGCGCAAGAGTGAAAGTGTTGTAATAAATGATTTGATGTGATAGGTGGATAATTGTGTAATTTTGTGTTAAACCTAACACACACACACACACACACACATATATATATATATAGAGAGAGAGATAGATAGATAGATAAAGGATTTCCCAACAAAATTTTTGCCATCGAATATATTACGAAAATTTCTGTTCTCGGGAGAACAATATCGTTGAATCAGCAGACTTTTACAAACAACACTAATTTTCTAGAACTTTTTTACATAGAGAACGTTAGGAATACAGGAATCCTTTAAGTCATTGATTTGAATAAAACGTAACTGCAAATTCGAACCAAAAACGAATTCATCAATAGTTTGATACTCAATAAAGAAGTACGTTTATGTGTAAAAGTTTTCGTAACTTAAACAGAAATATAATCCACGCGAAAAGTATTTTTTTACAAGTTGAAATATATTTCTAGGCATGCGAGATCAAGAGATTATTGATTACTGGATAAAATCGTCACTGAAGTTCTTTCAATTAATTGGAAAGCTATTAATTTGGGGGATTACGGAGAAGGAAGTAAGTGAATCGGCTCAATGAACTTCAATATTAGCTCCCAATTGCAATCAGTTTTATCAGAAAACTGGCGAGGTAGTTTCTTTGTTTTCTTTAATTAGACAACGACTGGTGTACACAAAATAAAATATGTTCACTGAATACAACTTAATTATTCAAATGAAGACGTATAATTTATATTTCAGCATCTTTTAAATTATGTACTAACCAAAATAATTGCTGAACTTTTACAAAATAGTTTCATATTCGTATTTTGCAAACGTAATGATGTTGTGTCAACCTGATTCTTTTTCCTCTCATGATTAAATCTAAGTGCGGTGAAAAGATTAGGAAGAATAAGTGAAACTCGTAAAGAATGAATTTTATAGTTATAGAATGAAAATTACATGAATATGGGGGAATAATGTTTTATTTGGGCATATACATATTGCACTTCTAGAGAGTGGAAGACCATTGTTTTACCGTAAGTCTTTGTAAATTTTATTTTCAGAAATAAAAAAAAATTTTATTCCCGTTTTTAATTTGCTCTTTGAATAACTACCTTTAAATACCTTAAAATTCTCCGTGAAGCCAAACATTTCTTCCCAAGAATGTTAATTTCAACCAAAACATTTCCTCTTAAACTATTGAAAAAGTAACAGTTGATACTTGAATTTAAATAAGGGAATTCCAACATTTTTCAAAGTAATTCATGTCTAATCCTCAAAAATATCCGAGGAACTTCATATCTGTCGAAAACGAATTTGTTATTTATGTATATTTTGAAGTGTCTAAGTAAACTGGTGAGGAACTAAGCGAAATCATTACGCAGATTTATATTCATTCTTAAATTAATAAAATTGCGTTAAAAATCTGTAATTAAAATTTTTGTATCGAGTTTCATTAATTTTATAGTAGTCGTAACTGAAACTTTTGAAACAATAATTTTAAATCAGTGAATTTTTCACTATTTTTTTAGCAGTGTAATATATTAAGACATTTCCAATATGATTCAAAAACCAATCAATGCAATAATTTTAATTTCATCCACATCCGTATAATTAATGTACCAATTTCCGCCAGAGAAACAAAGCTATGTAAACAGGCTAATCAATTACGGGGCCAGACGTCTATTTTTACTTCTTATGTACCAAAATGTAAAAATTATAAAACAATTATAATGTGATACTCAATTATTGTTTTTATCTCTAAGCTTCCCGTTGCTTCTATGTAGAACTAAGCAGGAAGTTTCCAAATTAGAATTAATCTAACACGTGTAATTAAATGTCACGTATAGTAACACAATTGCTAATGAACTCAATTTAATTTTTCCTAATTTTGAAAATCTTGTATACCTTATACGAAGAACAACCCTGGCAACGTGTAAGAGGCAAAGCTATTCAATGGGAAAAGGAAAGTTCCCAAAGAGTGACTATGTAACTTGTTTGAGCTAATTATGCCGTTTAATTCTTTACTACAGAACAAACCATGGGTAATCATATATCTAAGTGTACCCATGGTTGTTATAGTAAGATGTCCTCATAGAACTACAGAGTTTTAACTCTGACAATAATTGCGCCTATGTCATCTCAAAAAAATCATTATTGTTGAGCTGCTGATTTTTGGTCACTTTTCGTCGCTTGCATCAAATAAGCGAAAAATCGACAGAGACCTTCGGCTCAGAAAACACTGCGCCTTGTACACTTATGAGCTTTATTTAAAATTAATGTTGGATATCTTTCTTTTACTCAGAGGTTAATAACTGGTAAATTATCTTGTAAGTATCTATCGAACAAATTTGTTACGTCCTTACCAGATTTATCTAAACACATTTTTTATACGAGTATCTCTCTCTCTCTCTCTCTCTCTCTCTCTGTGTGTGTATGTATAATGCGTGTGTGTCTGTGCGTGAATATATGTATATATATATATATATATATATATATATATATATATATGTAACAAGAAAACGCGTCGTCCTAAATTACTTTACTTTAAAACGTATTCTAAATTCTCTTTTTAATAAAGCACGACCCCTTTTCCAAAAATTGCGACCTAAAAGTAAAGTAAGTATAATTTATCGCAGCCCTGCAGATCATTAAGCAGGCATGTGAAGTATCGGAACTCAATAACATCCCCAGATATGAGTGTTCGAAGTTTATGAGATTCCAAATGTCAGTATAGTGTCAAAATTCTTGAAGAGCCCTCGAATCACTCTGAAATTATGTCTTTTTTAACGTCAAAAATCCACTTTGCAAGAACTTTATGGGCCACTTATCCTATGCCCAGTTCACCAGTTCACGGTTTTAACAAGCGCGGTATCTAGCAGTAAAGTCCCCGATAAACTTAAGTGGACACGTGAACTCCATGAATCTGAAGTCGCCCAATTAAAAATTAAGTAGTTTAGGCCCTCTGGCGAAAATATCGAAAAACAGCCATTTAATATTGCATGAACGCAAGACTTTTCTTTCTCTTCGTGTCTAACTTTTGTTGCTGTCGGACCTGCGGTCCGCTCCTGTATGTAATCCGCGTCCCATCCTGGCAAAGGCGCCGGACAAGTCATGTGGCCACTGCAGCTAATACCTTCGCGATGCTTCATAAGTAAATAAAGGTAATTTCCTGGATATCGTGCAATCTGTGATTCTCTTCTATGGCTCCATGTGTTTATCTACAAAATTTAGTAAGTGCTTTCCTGGATCAACACTACGCCCGACTGCATCTCTCCGCGTTCTGCGCATCAATTCAACTTGTTCTAAATTTACCAAATGTGATTATTATCACATTTATAAAGTCGACAGGATTTATACCTGTCGTGGAATCCTCAGCGGATGTTGTTCATAAAAAGAAAAATTTCAAGTGTCTTTACGTCATGTCCTCCATTCCTGAAAATCTGTGCAGTTTCTCCATTTCGTTACTTGTGTTAACCCCGCTGGATTTCAAGTGTTTAATTCCATACAAGAATTTCCAAAGCTGTTTTAGAATCTTTAAATGATGATATTTCATACAAGAAATTTATGCGATGTCTACTTCTTCATCTCAACGGATCCACCCTTTTATCAATCTGTGTGCCCAATTCAGTATTTACACGTTTCTTCTATCTTCAGTGTGGTAAAATCTACAGTATAAAATTATCCTGTTTATTTACCTTCCCACAACGCCACAGTGTGTTTTTGAATCCTTCTCAAGATCGTGAAAATTCTGCTATTAAATTAGGTTGTGCAATGTGGTGCTCATATGTACGGCTTGTGTTCTACATTGGCCTGTGTTGTGCTGCAATAAGAAGAAATTCGCCAGCAACAGTTCATTCCCAAGAACTTTTGCCGTGTTAAAAAATTTTGTAATCATCTGTTAAGAGACTAAAATTAAAATTAATTTATGCCGACGAGGAAAAAAAATGATAATAATAATAAATAAATAAATAAGTAAATAAATAAATGAACAGAAATTAAAGGTAAGAGAAATTGTCTAGAAAATTATTTTTCCATATGTGTTTTTCATGATTAAGTGATGAAACTGAATTTTGTTAAAGTATAAATTAAATTTATGTTGGAAGTGCATAAAAATTGTAGGTAAAATTGCATTTAATGTTTAAATATTGTGTTCTTAATAATATTGATACTCTAAAGACAATTTGATCTAATTTAATCATATGTTGCTAAATATAAATTCAATATTAGTTTTACCCGCAAAAGAGAATCCTTCAGTAACGTTATCTACTCGAAAAGGGAGAATGGAGAAAGTAGGTCAAACCTCCCAATTTACCGTGCGCGCTGTGCTATCAACATATGGAGGGTCAAAGGTAACTAACTTTTCACCCACAGGAGAGTAATAAATTTAGTCCTCGTCGCTTTGGCTCGAAACGCGTAAAAGCTAAAACTTTTATTTTGATTTTTTGATCATTAGATTTTTTTGTTTTCTCTCTCCTTCCCATGATGTAAGAATAAGAAGATAGGTTTCGATTTCTAAATTTCGAGTTGGATATAGATGCAGGTAGAGATGAATAAAAATTAATTAAAATAATGAATAGTAAAATTTTAAATTTATCCACAAAAATATTTATCAATTTATATAAACAATTTGTAATCTATTTTAAGAAATTGTAAGAGTATAAAAAAAAATTTGTTTTTTTTTACTGAAGTATTAAAGTACAAACATTGCTAACTTAGTATTCTTCACAAGTTACCTAAACATTGTACTTTTTTACATGGTAAATTGAAAAAGGTATGTGGTTTTGAATCCTCGTGGGTATATTATGTAGTTGAAGGTTAAATAAAGGTAGGAGAGTAATATGTTTTTCAGGAGATTTTCTGGTACAGTAGAAATTTCAAAGAACAGTTTATCTATTAACTAGAAACGGAGTTCTTTCTAATCTATTAAGCGTCCCTATGCCACGGTTGAATATTAACATCCGTCTGCTATAGAGGAAGTGCCCATTCCAGAAAATTCTCAAAATGATAAAGGATAAATAAAAAGAAACAAAAAAAGTAATGTTTCATATATGATAAAAAGAGAGGTATGTTTTAAGAGGTAAGAGGTTATATAACAGGAGGATTCATACCAAAAAGCTAGCAGTAAGATTAAATAAAAATATCGTGTTACTTACGGAAGTTATAGTGTTTATATAAGAAATTAAATATGATAAATATTGAGAAAGAATTTAGTACATTTATTTGACTTATTATTTTAGAGGTTATTATTTTTGTGGATATAATATTGTTTTGAATAGCGAATAATGAATATTGAAATTAAATTATTTCAATCAGTATGAAATATTGAAATTGAATTTGCACAAGGAAATTCTTATTCTGTCAATGATATAATGTGTGTTTTATAATGTGTGTTTACCTTTGCTGCATACAGTGTACTTAAAATTTTGTAAAATTTTATGTCAACGGAAAAGTCTTCCTTTCAGCAAGAACTTTTCTTATTTCGATGGGGGGGAAATGTAACAAGAAAACGCGTCGTCCTAAATTACTTTACTTTAAAACGTATTCTAAATTCTCTTTTTAATAAAGCACGACCCCTTTTCCAAAAATTGCGACCTAAAAGTAAAGTAAGTATAATTTATCGCAGCCCTGCAGATCATTAAGCAGGCATGTGAAATATCGGAACTCAATAACATCCCCAGATATGAGTGTTCGAAGTTTATGAGATTCCAAATGTCAGTATAGTGTCAAAATTCTTGAAGAGCCCTCGAATCACTCTGAAATTATGTCTTTTTTAACGTCAAAAATCCACTTTGCAAGAACTTTATGGGCCACTTATCCTATGCCCAGTTCACCAGTTCACGGTTTTAACAAGCGCGGTATCTAGCAGTAAAGTCCCCGATAAACTTAAGTGGACACGTGAACTCCACGAATCTGAAGTCGCCCAATTAAAAATTAAGTAGTTTAGGCCCTCTGGCGAAAATATCGAAAAACAGCCATTTAATATTGCATGAACGCAAGACTTTTCTTTCTCTTCGTGTCTAACTTTTGTTGCTGTCGGACCTGCGGTCCGCTCCTGTATGTAATCCGCGTCCCGTCCTGGCAAAGGCGCCGGACAAGTCATGTGGCCACTGCAGCTAATACCTTCGCGATGCTCCATAAGTAAATAAAGGTGATTTCCTGGATATCGTGCAATCTGTGATTCTCTTCTATGGCTCCATGTGTTTATCTACAAAATTTAGTAAATGCTTTCCTGGATCAACACTACGCCCGACTGCATCTTTCCAATTTGTGCGCAGCGATTTACTGTATGATTCACTCCTCGTGACCGACTGCATCTAAATTTCCCAAATGTGATTATTATCACACACACACACACACACACACACACACACACACACACATATATATATATATATATATATATATACAGTGGTTATCAAAAATTAAGGAAAAGTCACAAAAATAGCGATTACTCAAAAAGTTACGAGTAGAATTTAATGAAGCTTATACACATTATACAACACATAGGTAGGTAAACAAAGTTCAGCTCACAATTCTACATATCTACCGGGTGTCCGAAAAGTATGGCTACATTTTCAAAAATGAATTAAAAATGAACAAACAAAGATTTTCACTTACGGTTTTTTGCGTTCCATAAAGAAAATATCAAAGTTTTTTTTGCAATGCTTTATTCCACGATTGCTTTATACCACGATTTCAATGTGCGGACCATTAGTCGCGCGCAACACATCCAGTCTATACGAGACTTCTCGCCACGTTCTAGGAAGCCTTTCAGGATCAACACTCTGAATGGTCGATGAAATTCGACTTTTCAGTTCATCAGTGTCATGAATTGGAGATTGGTAAACAATGTCTTTCACGTATCCCCATAAGAAGAAGTCCAAAGGTGTTATGTCTGGAGATCTAGGAGGCCACGGTATTGGACCTCCTCTTCCCATCCATCGCTCGGGGAACTTTTCATCTAAAACCAAACTCCAGTGCGGTGGTGCCCCATCCTGCTGGAAAATGATATTGGGTTGCAAGTCCTCTACTTGAGGAAATGCGAAAATTTCAAGCATATCAATGTAATTGTCAGAGCGGAAGTTTCTTCGGAAATGAAAAAAGGTCCAATAATTCGATCGTGCAGTAAACCACATCACACGTTTACTTTACGGCTGTCTCTTGCTTCCTCCAGTACAGCATGCAGAATGTTGCGAAACGTGGATGAAGCGCCATCTAGTTTACATTTCATTAAACAGAAACTTTCATCTTTTCTTTATGGAACATAAAAATCGTAAGTGAAAATCTTTGTTTCTTTATTTTTAATTAATTTTTGAAAGTGTAGACATACTTTTCGGACACCCTATCTCTCTCTCTCTCTCTCTCTCTCTCTCTATATATATATATATATATATATATATATATATATATATATATATATATATATATATGTGTGTGTGTGTGTGTGTGTGTGTGTGTGTGTGTATATATGCACTGCTGGCCTTTAAAATTGCGACACTATGAAGGAGGAATGATACAAACGTCAAATTCGCATGAAAGAAAGAAGATGCTGGGATATGCAAATGGTTTGTATTTACACGCAATCGAACGATGCTGGAGGGAGGAACGGCATCTGAAACTCTGTATAAAAGGAAAGTTACGCAGCGGGTTTCTCGTTTGGAAATCACATTTGAATGTTAGTTGTTTGTAAGAAGATCGTGTTATGCATCGAATAAGAAGGAGAAACGGCTACCATCACGTGTCGGAATTCGATAGTGGCAGGATCGTGGCCTATCAAGAGTGCGGTTTGTCGTTCCGCGATATTGCTATTCGCATTAGTCAAAATCCAACAACTGTCATGCGAATATGGAATCGATAGATTCAGGAGGTTCATACTGAACACTATGCAGGATCTCAACGGCCTCCCGCCACTAACGCCCGAGAGGACAGACATGTTGTCAGGTCGGCCTTGCAGGATCATACAGCCACATCACGGACCTTGAGTGAGGAAATGGGCTTGTTTGCAGCACGACAAGTATCTGAACGGACTGTCAGCACGGAGACCATTATTGCGGCTTCCCTTCACACTGCAGCATAGAGACGACCGGCAACAGTGGTGCGCCCAACGACAAAACTGGATACAGGAGTGCCACCACGTCGTCTTTTCAGACGAGTGCCGGTTCTGCGTGCAGCATCATGATGGACGTATCCGTGTCTAGAGGCACTGGGGAGAACGCATGTGTCCTGCTTGCATTCGATATCATCATACGAGTACTGCACCTGGTGTGATGGTATGGGCAGCCATTGGGTACACGACACGAACACCTCTATTTCACGTCGTCCGTAATCTGAACAGCCAGCGTTACATTTCTCAGATCTTAAGGCCGGTGGCTGTGCCCTATCTTCGAGGCCTCGGAGACGTCATCTTTCAACAAGATCAGGGCCGTGCTTAGGGGAGGGCGAATTCGGCAACCGCCCAGGGCCGCTAAAAATTTAGGGCCACCGTTTTTATTCCTCGTCGCAACACTTTCTAAATGTTACGGGGTTTTAAGAAATACCTCATTTTTTTCGGTTTCTACAATTCAACTTATAAAAAAATATATTTTTAATGCGTAGGCATTTGTCGCGAAGGCATTCACCTATAATTCACCGCAGAATTGCTGGCCATTTTATTATGGGGGCACCATATAGGCATACCAGCATTGCACCCTATGAAGGGACGACACAAACGGAGGCGTTTTTCTGGCTCTTCGCCAGGATTCGATCTGAGCACCCTCAGCACCGAAAACCAGCGCGCTGTGTCGTGTAGCCACAACGTCTAAACTTATTTATTTATTTGGGCGTGATTTAATTGGGGTAGTACATTTATTTATTTTATATAAAATGGGTAGTTGGGCGCGTTGTGTTTTGATATTTATTTTTAACCCAAAGCTCAAGACGTATTATGGCTAACGAACAGAGTGACAAAACCTAAACTCCTAAAAACTAGTAGATAACTTTTATCAGATCCACTGTAAGAATAAAGATGACTGACACCAATTTTATATTTTTAAAAAAACTAATTTATTTACAACATCGTCTATCTACAAGATCACATAAAGAAACAAAATTAACTAAATCTTAATATTCAAACTATTCATATCAAAAAGTCCCTCCTTATTTCTTCTAAAATCAAAATCTTAAACACGTACTTCAATATTTAAACTATACCTTTAAGACTCAGGGAGCATAAGATTATTTATTCTACCGAAGACATTAAAATCCATCCTAAAGCTAAACTCTAAAAAACACACGCCACGATTTCGCACTACAACACTTAATTCAAGGTTGGGTCTAAACGATACAAAATGATTTAAAACTCACTCAATTTGATGCTAACCGCACGGGAGACGGGCGTCGATGCAACCATCGGGCATGGGGGTCCCTTTCCTCTGCGGGACGACTCAAAAACAGGACTCCAAAAACTCGGCACAAAATACTTCATACTTCCTCTCTATCTGCTTTCTAGGTGAGGGCAGCAACCATGATCGAAAACCGGAACATGATGCCCGGAAACCGTGAAGACTCAAACAGGACTCCAAATGCTCTCCACGTTTTAATTTATTTGTTGGTGAAGGCAGCAATACATTTATCTCACCGGAACAACCCTCGGGAAACCTCAACTTCAATCATCTACAGTTGAAAAACAACCCTTCATCACCCGCGATGCCTAAGCACCCGGGAGAAGGGAAACCGGACTGGCAAGCAAAGTGAATCCCTTCCAAAAAAAAACCTTAAGTCCTCAATTTATTCATTTTCTTCATAACGCCGTCCACGCCTCTTTAAAACACCTAAAACCATTCACGAAAGCCCTAAAGACTCCACCATTCAGCCGCACTTTAACATTTATTGGATAACTTCTCCAAAAATCACGCCCTACAAAATGTCATCGCGGACCACACACTTCAACACTACGTGCTCTTTACCACAGACCCCACGCAACGATCTCATAAAATTTGCTCACAATAGTCATTCTCGTATAAAGTCAAAAAAGGAGCCAGACGCAAATTTTCGTCTACGACAACCAATACCCCCTACAGCGTCTAGGCCAATTTCACTCGCTTTCCCACAAAGACCGCGCTTCCTAACTAACATCAAAGAACGTCAAAAGGCGGCTTTCTAATTACTTACAAACATGTGATAGAGAGCCTTCGAAAAACCTTAGCTTACTTACAAAATAAAATACATTTTTCTTTAAAATTGAAGGCGCTTCATCACATACGCTCCCTCCTCCGAAAAAAAAAAACTAACAAACACCACCTATGTAACATATGCTCCCTTCCTCGAAAAGTTTACAAAATTATCTGGTACCAAACTTATACAATTCATAACACTAAAATACAAACACATCAATATAAAACTTCTTACCGTCAAATTTCTTCAAGTACCTGGTACATCATAATTCAGGACACAAATTTCAAAAACTCTGAAAACATACACACATTTTCGTTGTTCACCTTCGCTGATCGTGTGATTTATACCTCAAAGTTAGGTATGAGAAGACCGCCAAATAGTTCACTATTAGAGTTCTAAAGTAAACAGTTCATTTCTCAATTCAATTGTTCATAGTGACACAAACTGAAAGTCTCCATAAATAATGTCATAATTTATTAAAATCAAAAATTGCAAAGTTCAGACCCAAAACATTAATTTTCAAAGCATAAATTCTTCCTTTCTATAATTTTCAAATTGCAAGCAATTAAACTTTATTTTAACATTATACCTTATTATTCACAAAAATTTACTTAAAATTACATTAAATAACACATCAAAATGTATTTGCCACATTCACAACAATATACTAAGGATAAGATTTATTTTATATTTTCAACACACTCCTTACAACATTCTTTGTACCTCTTCAACACCAATTTTCATTCATTTAAATTTATATCTATGTATTAATTGAATAATCACAATTTACCTTCCTATCAAACCTTCATAAGACTCATATTTGTTTTCTAAAAATCATAATTCAAACCCATTTTCCTCATTATCGTCAAAAGAACCGATACTAAAGACGCGCAAAACTTTTTCAAACACCGCGCTTCACTCACGAAAACTAAACTAAGCTCCCTTATTCAAAAGCGCACGACAAACCTGAAATCATTCAATTCACAATTCCCCTACTACATACTAGATTTGCGAAACATAAATTTTTTCTCCCCTTAGCACCAAGGATTCCCACAAAACTCAACCACTAACACTTGATAACACCAAAACCCATAATTCTTTTCATTTTCCAAACATCTATAACCATTAAAACAACCTCTCTATTATTTGCCTTTGTCTCCTAAGCCGCATATTTAAACTTCTTATTTCAGTTAGTAATTAACCTATTTCGTTCACCCCAGCATTTTAGATAAATAAATGAAATTCTGGCCAAAAATTTGCATTTATTCTCCAAAAAGGCTGTTTTAAACAATTTGCGACATTTTAAACTCAAACATCCTTACAAAATTTATATTTACCTCGCATACCTTATCGTAATCAACCCTTCAACACCTACATAACGTTCAAATTTACTTTCTAAATCCCCATTGTCCTTGGGGTCATTCAGATCTGCAGCCCTGAACAGCCTCCAAGTTATGAGGAATCCCTAAACCAAAACCAAACGGTTTGACTTTAAAAAAAAAACCTCCTTAAATGTTAAATTCCTCCACAGCACCACATAGCAAACCTGCACACAAACCAGTTCATTTCCCGTGCACCTCTCCTGAGGGGGGGGAAAAACGAAAAACACCTCCTTTCTCCGACCACAATTCCCCCAACATACTATTTACGTAAACCAAAAGCTAAGACCGCACTTTCCTAGAACAACTGCACAAAGCACCGCGTCGCGACCACCTTTTACTTAACGTAATTCTTAAAAACCACCGCCCTACTTCTAATACCACATATTTCTACTAATTCTACCACATGCTTCACTAAATTCATATCTAAAACTTCACTACACTGACTTACTATTCAACCCAGGGTACCTAAACGTAATTTCTATGTTCATACCACATAACTACTAAAGCAAACCAACCATTCAAATATTTAACGTTTAACTCATACCGTAGCGATTTTGATCAAATTAACTCCGTTGTCTTATTCTTCTAACATATTTTTCGTTCATATCACTTCTACTCCAACCTAGTATCTCAATATTTTATCCTACTTCCTTAAACATCACCCTTTTCAGCTATAAACCTTTTTCGGCAGATTAAATTCAAAATAATCCACACCCCACATTATTTATCGTTTATTAACTGAAACGGTTTAACATTAATTTTCCTATGATTACCCCCTATTTATTTAAAAACACCTCTACTCAAAATTTTTATTTAAACTCCTTATTTCAAAATACACAAATGACGACGCCTTTGCAACCCCTTCGCGATAGAACCTTCTTGATACGACATCAAAGTACCTCAACTTTTTAAATTCACCTTACCCACTACCGATCATTCGTTTACATATCATTACTCAATATACCATAATGTTATCAGCATAATATAACTTCTCCAAACCTTATGCATGCAAATCTTTAGTACGTAAAAAAAACCATAACTCACAATCCTAAACTTTAAAAAAACACACACCAATTTCCCCCTAAATACACATATATCCACAAAATCAACATAAAAATATAGTTCTATTTTCACTTTACTTGCAAAATACTATCTGACTCATTCTAAATTTAAATTGACACACTTTTCTTTGCAAAAAAATATTTATCATATCATAAATTACTATCTATCAACATACTTGTACTCAAATCAATAATTTCTCAAACTACTATTCAAATCTTATCTTTCTACTGATTTTTCTCTTTCAAAAGAATTTTCAAAATCACACTTCAAAATTTATTTAACAACGGATATCACACAAATTTTATGTCACTAGCAACTTTCAACTAAATTTTTCAGAACATATATCTCAATTCAATCTATCATCTCCAAAATTTTTATATTCATTAATTCACAACACTACAAAATATTTCATAACATTTCATATTCAAACTTTTTTTAAACACTTTACAAACATTCACTGTCTAAACATACACTTTCAATGAATTTTATGTGGCAAATACATTTAATAATTTTTAAACCAAACACGCACTGACTCTTTTTCAAACAAAATAAACTCCCTGCGCAGCTCCCTTCACCTTGAACACAAAAAAAGTTTTGATCCAAACAAATTTTTTAATATCTAAAAGTCCCTAACCAACCATGAGACTGAGTCACTGGGCACCATTGAACAAAAAAAAATTTTTAACGCAAGAAAAATTTTTCACGATTCCAGCCTAACACAAATTATTTTTTTTATCCTGGTCACGGCACCATTTGTTGTGTAGCCACAACGTCTAAACTTATTTATTTATTTGGGCGTGATTTAATTGGGGTAGTACATTTATTTATTTTATATAAAATGGGAAGTTGGGCGCGTTGTGTTTTGATATTTATTTTTAACCCAAAGCTCAAGACGTATTATGGCTAACGAACAGAGTGACAAAACCTAAACTCCTAAAATCTAGTAGATAACTTTTATCAGATCCACTGAAAAAATAAAGATGACTGACACCAATTTTATATTTTTAAAAAAAACTAAATTATTTACAACATCGTCTATCTACAAAATCACATAAAGAAACAAAATTAACTAAATCTTAATATTCAAACTATTCATATCAAAAAGTCCCTCCTTATTTCTTCTAAAATCAAAATCTTAAACACGTATTTCAATATTTAAACTATACCTTTACTATTCAGGGAGGATAAGATTATTTATTCTACCGAAGACATTAAAATCCATCCTATAGCTAAACTCTAAAAAACACACGCCACGATTTCGCACTACAACACTTAAATTCAAGGCTGAGTCTAAACGATACAAAATGATTTAAAACTCACTCAATTTGATGCTAACCGCACGGGTGACGGGCGTCGATGCAACCATCGGGCATGAGGGTCCCTTTCCTCTGCGGGACGACTCAAAAACAGGACTCCAAAAACTCGGCACAAAATACTTCATACTTCCTCGCTATCTGCTTTCTAGGTGAGGGCAGCAACCATGATCGAAAACCGGAACATGAAGCCCGGAAACCGTGAAGACTCAAGCAGGACTCCAAATGCTCTCCACACTTTAATTTATTTGTTGGTGAAGGCAGCAACCATGATTGAAAACCGTAACATGAAGCCAGGAAATCGTGAAGACTCAAACAGGACTCCAAATGCTCTCCACATTTTAATTTATTTGTTGGTGAAGACAGCAATTCATTTATCTCACCGGAACAACCCTCGGGAAACCTCAACTTAAATCATCTACAGTTAAAAAACAACCCTTCATAACCCGCGATGCCTAAGCACCCGGGAGAAGGGAAACCGGACTGGCACGCAAAGTGAATCCCCTCCAAAAAAATCTTAAGTCCTCAATTTATTCATTTTCTTCATAACGCCGTCCACGCCTCTTTAAAACACCTACAACCATTCACGGAAGCCCCAAAGACTCCACCATTCAGCCTCACTTTAACATTTATTGGATAACTTCTCCAAACATCACGCCCTACAAAATGTCATCGCGGACCACACACTTCAACACCACGTGCTCTTTACCGCAGACCCCACGCAACGATCTCATAAAATTTGCTCACAATAGCCATTGTCGTATAAAGTCAAAAAAGACGCCAGACGCAAATTTTCGTCTACGACAACCAATACCCCCTACAGCGTCTAGGCCAATTACACTCGCTTTCCCACAAAGACCGCGCTTCCTAACTAACATCAAAGAACATCAAAAGGCGGCTTTCTAATTACTTACATACATGTGATAGAGAACCTTCAAAAAACCTTAGCTTACTTACAAAATAAAATACTTTTTTCTTTAAAATCGAAGGCGCTTCATCACACGCTGTACCACAAGGCCGCCAAGGCCCATATATATATATATATATTATTTATTTATATATATATATATACATATATATATATATATATATATATATATATTATATACACACATACATATAAATTTATATATATATATGTGTGTGTGTGTCTGTCTCTCTACGTCTGTTTGTGTCTTGTCAGATTAACAAAGAATATTTAGCTATATCTAACTTAGAAATTATTTTAGTTATTCGCTAAAAAAAGTTTGTGTAAATACGACAGACCATTTACCCAGTATCTCATAATTATGGCATTTGCTAACAGTTAATCTTAAATAGTAGATAACGTAAAAACCGTACTGATTTAAAAAGGAAGAGGAAGATAGGATAAGGTGACCAGATTTTAACATTGGTAAAGCGGGACACTATTGACCGGGAGGGGGGGTTCTTGTATTGTAATATATTTTTAAAAATTTCAACATAAGTACAATTTACAAATATAAGAAATAAAAAAATTATGTATAGTATTATGTTACTCTTTGGCATTTTTTTCATTTGCGTGAATTTTTTTTAGGAGATTGCTGTTGTTGTTTAAAAGGTCATGAAAATTTCCCCAAGAATTTGTTCAATTACATTTCACACATAAAATGGCTTTCAAAGTCTGAATACTTTGATGATTTTTCTGATGTCTACACTTTAGTAACCGTAGAAAAAACGCGTTCAGTCGCAACATTAGTTCCTGGTAAGGACAGCGGGTATTCCACAATTTATAGTGCATTATTCTATGGAACATGGTTTGTTTCAAAATGATGAAATATTTCTAACCATTTGTTCTCTATTGTGATTTTTGCTGATGCCCAAGATTTAACCTTTTTCCTTATCAATATATTTTTTAATAATGATACCTCAGATTGTTTAACATTAAAAAATTAACAAAAATAATATAAAACTCATATCTGGCTAAAGAGCCACATGGCGGCCGAAAACCGTATATTCCCTTCCCGTTCTCCCGCTCTTCCCTAGCTTGTCGTGCATTCTTTCCAAAAAGCGGAGATTTTTTAAAACGCCGCGGGAAGCGGGACAAATTGTTAAAATTCGGGACTGTCCCGCCAAAAGAGGGACGTCTGGTCACCTTAAGATAGGAGGAAGGGAGGTGCACAAGAGACAGGAGCCGAGGCAGAAAAACAAGAAGTTATGTTTCCGAAAATTCAGTTATAGTAGTAAAACCGGTAATTCAGGTATATTATTATTGTAGTATTCAAGACTTAATTATTGTTGATGTGCTGTCGTTGTTTATGCATATTGCTGGCCCTACTGACAAAGTATGGTATCAATTATACCCTGTATTTTGTTCTCATTTTGCCTCATTCTAGCAATTAAGGGAACAGTGGACTTTCAAAATTGTGAAATCAGTCCCAAAATTCGATTTTTTTATTTTATTGAATTGTGAAACTACGGACGAGTAGGAATGTGTTGCAAAAAGAATTTTTAATTTCTGTGATTACTTTCCTAGTGTAATGAAGCGCCTTCGATTTTAAAGAAAAATTAAATTTCTTTTAGAGAGATAAAGTGATCGAAGGCTGTTTTCATCACATTTTGTTAGAAAGTTAGGAAGCCGCCTTTGATTAGAGAACGGGACAGTCGTCTTTGTGACTTAGCCAATTTAAAAGCGGCTAAGCGAAACAGGGGTCGGTGCTTTCCGATCCTAGAGAAGATTAGAGGAGGTTGGAGCCACATTTGACGTTAAAGGAAAATACACTATTGTCAGCAAATTTATGGGGGCCTGTTTGGGAGGTAGACCGCAAAACACGTGGACTGGACTTTGGGTGGTCTGGATTGTGACGCAAGGAAGGCATGCATGTGTTTAGGGGTTATCCAATCAAAGAAGTGAAAATTGATGCTAGGTGGTGGATTTTTGAAAGCTTTACTGAATGGATTAGGAGTCATGAGAAGGCGTGGACATTGTTGTGAAAAAATAGAATAAATAGAAGACTTAGAGTTTTTTAAGAGATTTTTCACTCTGCATGCGGACCCTTTCCCCGGTGCTTAGCATCGCAGGTGATAAAGTATTGTTATTTTTAACTGTCGAGGAACAGTTGAGCTTGCTTGGGAGTTCCCGAAGAAATATGTCGTTTAGCGGAGCAGAAATCCAGTTGAAGTGTCCCGGTATGATAGTCACTGGATCCTGATAGTATAATTTGTTTTTACTGATGATGAAAATCTAGTTGCTGCCTTCACTAATAAATGATTTGAAAGTATAGATGGAGAGAATTGCGCCTTCACGTTGGAGTTCCGAGTGAATCGTCCCGGAGATGAAAAGCGTTTTCGATAGAGAGTGTGTGAGGACCTCCTGACAAATACCCCCATCTTTTGAAAAGAGCGGAAGAAGCATACGATAGATGACCACGATCGAGGCCCCTGTCAGCCTAAGATGTTGAGTGCCAGCCACCTTAGAAGGAAGGAACGAGACCCAATGCCCGATGAGGGCGTCGAGCCCCGTGTTCCAGTGCGGTTAGCATCCAAATGAGCGAGTGAAAATCATTTTGTTTTGTTCAGACCCCACCGTGCTAAATGAAAGATTAGTGCGGGAACAGAGTTTTTTTAAAAGATAATTTTGATGAATAGGAGTTCTTGGCTATGAGTTAGTTTAATAATTATATGCTCCCTGAATCCAAAAAGTATAGGATAAACGATATACATCTCTTTGAATATAATTTAAAAAGAAATGCTAAAAGTAAATGAAAAATGAGTAATTTGTGTACGAAGTTTTTTTTGTTGATATTGTAATTGATTTAAATTGTAAATAGTAATGTTGTAAATAAATTATTTTTTTTTGTAAATATGAAAATTTAGTTAGTCATCCTTGTGTTTGTAGTTGATCTAAAGGAAGGTTTAGAAGCAAAGTTTGTTTGACTGTTCATTTGCCAAATTGTCTAGAAACTTGGGTTGTATTCAACCAAATAAATCTTAAAACACAACGCACCCAAATAATTTCTATAAATAAATAATTTGTACCAACCAAAATAATTTACGAATCAAGCCCAAAATAAATATTTAAGACAGGCAATACGACAAATGGTGCCGAGCGTTTTTTTTGAAAGTTTGGAATTGTGAGTTCTAGTTTAATTACGTATAAAGAATTTGAATGCACAATGTTAGGAGAAGTAATATTATAATGATAGGTTTCTTGTATATTGAGTAATGATAGGTAAACGAATGATCGGTAATGTGAGGTGTAAATTTAAAAATTTGAGTTATTTGAGTTAGTATCAAGAAGGTTGCATCGCGAATGGGTTGCAAAGGCATTGTCAGTTGAGTAAAATTGAAAGAAGAAGTTTAGATAAAAAGTTAGAGTATAGGTGATTTCGAAAAAAAAAAGATGGTTAACCATAATCAAAATCGCAATTCATAGTCAGAATTCATTCAGTCTATAAACGATAAATAATGTGAGGTGGATTATATTCCATTTAATCTGCCAAAAAGGTTTATAGCTGAAGAAGTGCTGAGTTAAGGATGTAAAATAAGGGGGTTTCGATACAATGTTTGGAGTAGAGGTGTTTAAAACGGAAAGAGGGTGAGATATAGAAAAAACGCGCAAAAGGGTGGTCTGAATCGCCACAGTTGTAAAATGATAGACTTTTTGATGGATGGATTGCTTTAGTAGTTAGGTGATATGAAAATAAAATTTACGATTTGTTTACCCTGGGTGGAATAATAAGTCAACGTAGTGAAATTTTAGATATGAATTTAACGAAGCATGGGTATAGAATAGAAATATGTGGTATTTGAGGTATAGCGGTTGCTTTTAGAATAAATGTGGCGCAAAATAATACGCTGTCGTAGTACGGTGATTTGTGAGAACGGGCGAGGAAAGTGCGGGGTCAGTTTGTTTACTAAAACAGGAAGTGGGGAAAAGGTTTTTTAAGAAAAGGGGTGGGTTCGTTTGCCTCCCCCCTACGAAAGAAGAATCACGATAAAGAAACTAGTTTGTGTGCAGGCTTTTTATGTAGTTTGGGTGAGGAATTTTTGCATTTATGGAAGATTTTGGGAAAGTGAAAACTGTTTTGTTTTTGGTTTAGAGTGTCCTGGAAATTGTTCAGGACTGCAGACAAAAATGACTTCATGAACAGGGGGTTTAGAAAGTAAATTTTGACGAAATATAGGTGTTGAAGGGTTAAGTACGATACGGTAGGCGAGAGGAATATCACTTTGGTAAGAATGTGTGAGTTTAAAATTTAGCGAATTGTTTAAACAGCTCTTTAGAGAATAAATGGCAATTTCTGGCCAAAAATTACATGTATTTATCTAAAATGCTGGGGTGCACGAGTTAAGTTAGTGACTAATTAAAATAAAATAGAGATAAATAAATAAGCAGTACAAGAGATAAAATAAAATAAATATAAGTCGTGGTTGGTATAAAGTTGTAGATGGTTAGAAAATGAGGATAGTTTTGGGGTTTAGTGTTATCAGGTGTTTTTGGTTCAGATTTATGGGCTCTTTTGTGCAAACGGAGGAATGTTTTTTTTAGTCGCAAATTACTTTAAGGGACAGAGAGTATAAAAAAATCGAGTCCCCGCGGTCATAACCAGACTGAGTTGGACGAATTTCTGGTCAGAGAACATGTTTCTTGTACGAGAAGGGGTGTCCTTCCGGCGTTTGGGGTGTTATCTTAGTAACGAAAGAAAATGCGAATGAAAATAAGTTTGTGTGGTTCGCGAATCTAGCATGCGGTAAGGAATTTGTGAATTGAGTGACTTCGGGATTTCGCGTGCTTTTGAAAAAGGGCAGAAAGCAAAGGTTGGTTTTGTTTTCGCAGTTGGGGGACGCAGGTGGTTTGAAGGTGTTTTTTTTCTTTTACGCGTCCTTATTTTCGTTTCTAATACAACAATGGGGAAAATGGGTTTGGATTATGTTTTTTAGAAAATAAAAGTGTGATTTGGGAACGAATGATAGGAAGGTCATTTGTGAATACTCAATTTATACATAAATATGAATTTAATTCAATGAAATTGTTTTGGAAAGGTACAAAAATATTATGAGAAGTGTGTTGAAAATGTAACAAAATTTTATATGATTGGTATTTTGTTGTGAATGTGGCAAATATAAGGTAAGGTATAGGATTAATGTGTAAATTTTTGTTTAAAAGTAAATTTTGTGGATAATGAGGAATAGTGTTAGAGTAGGCTTTAATTGCTTGCAAAATGATATATAGAGAAATGAAGAATTTATGCTTTATGATAGTGTTTTGGGTCTGAACTTTGCAAATTGTGATTTTGTATGATGTTTCGTTATGTCGACATTGTTTATGTAGAACTTCGATTCTTCACTGAGAACATTAGATCCAAGAAATGAACTTTTACTTCAGAACTCTGATAAAAGAATAGGTTGGTGGTCTTCTCTTACCTAACTTAGAGGTATAGATCACACGATCAAAGAAGGTCAATGGTGTTAGGAGTAAGTGTTTTGTGTTTTGTTTTAGTGTTTATAAATAGTGTATGAGGACTTATGATGTGAACAAGTTTTTTCAGACATGGACGGTAAGAAGTATTGTAATTGATGTGTTTATGTTTTTATTGAGTGTCATTAATTGTATAAGATTGGTACCTGAGAATTTTGTAAACTTTTCGAGGAAGGGAGCATATTTTTTTACATGTTTAGTGTTAGTTTTTTTTTCGGAGGAGGGAGCGTATGTAATGAAGCGCCTTCGATTTTAAAGAAAAATTAAATTTCTTTTAGAGAGATAAAGTGATCAAAGGCTGTTTTCATCACATTTTTGTTAGAAAGTTAGGAAGCCGCCTTTGATTAGAGAACGGGACAGTCGTCTTTGTGACTTAGCCAATTTAAAAGCGGCTAAGCGAAACAGGGAGTCGGTGGTTTCCGATCCTAGACACGATTAGCGGGGATTGGAGCCACATTTGACGTTAAAGGAAAATACACTATTGTCAACAAATTTATGGGGGTCTGTTTGGGAGGTAGACCGCAAAACACGTGGACTGGACTTTGGGTGGTCTGGATTGTGACGCAAGGAAGGCATGCATGTGTTTAGGGGTTATCCAATCAAAGAAGTGAAAATTGATACTAAGTGGTGGATTTTTGAAAGCTTTCCTGGATGGATTAGGAGTCATGAGAAGGCGTGGACATTGTTGTGAAAAAATAAAATAAATAGATGACTTAGAGTTTTTTAAGAGATTTTTCACTCTGCATGCGGGCCCGGGTTCCTTTTCCCCGGTGCTTAGCATCGCAGGTGATGAAGTATTGTTATTTTTAACTGTCGGGGAACAGTTGAGCTTGCCCGGGAGTTCCCGAAGAAATATGTCGTTTAGCGGAGCAGAAATCCGGTTGAAGTGTCCCGGTATGATAGTCACCGGATCCTGATACTAAAATTTGTTTTTACTGATGATGAAAATCTAGTTGCTGCCTTCACCAATAAATGATTTGAAAGTATAGATGGAGAGAATTGCGCCTTCACGTTGGAGTTCCGAGTGAATCGTCCCGGAGATGAAAAGCGTTTTCGATAGAGAGTGTGTGAGGACCTCCTGACAAATACCCCCCTCTTTTGAAAAGAGCGGAAGAAGCATACGATAGATGACCACGATCGAGGCCCCTGTCAGCCTAAGATGTTGAGTGCCAGCCACCTTAGAAGGAAGGAACGAGACCCAATGCCTGATGAGGGCGTCGAGCCCCGTGTTCCAGTGCGGTTAGCATCCAAATGAGCGAGTGAAAATCATTTTGTTTTGTTCAGACCCCACCGTGCTAAATGAAAGATTAGTGCGGGAACAGTGTATTTTTTTTAAAGATAATTTTGATGAATAGGAGTTCTTGGCTATGAGTAAGTTTAATAATTATATGCTCCCTGAATCCAAAAAGTATAGGATAAACGATATACATCTCTTTGAATATAATTTAAAAAGAAATGCTAAAAGTAAATTTAAAAAATGAGTAATTTGTGTACGAAGTTTTTTTTGTTGATATTGTAATTGATTTAAATTGAAATAGTAATGTTGTAAATAAATTTTTTTTTTTTTGTAAATATGAAAATTTAGTTAGTCATCCTTGTGTTTGTAGTTGATCTAAAGGAAGGTTTAGAAGCAAAGTTTGTTTGACCTGTTCGTTTGACAAATTGTCTAGAACCTTGGGTTGTATTCAACCAAATAAATCTTAAAACACAACGCACCCAAATAATTTCTATGAATAAATAATTTGTACTAACGAAAATAATTTACGAATCACGCCCAAAATAAATATTTAAGACAGGCAATACGACAGTTATAAGCCTAGTTATAGCCTAGTTATAGGCTTTTGTATTTAATTTAAATACTATGTGGTTACTAATAGCAATAACTTTAAATTTGTTTTTTATAAATAAAAATTTTCATGTCATACGAATATTCAAACTGCTCCAGGCGCATTTCTAATCATCGTATTGCTTTGAAATTTTATATACTTAACTGTATATGAAATAAATCGTATTGAAAATAATTATGCTTCGTATCTCAGAATTTCTAAATTTTGTACTTGAAAAGATGATTTATAGGTATTTTGCGTAATAAAAAGGGTGTTTTCATTATTATTATTATTATTTTTCTCTTTATATTTTTAATGAATTCTTAAAATAAACAATAAGTTTCATTGCTAGTTCTATAAGGTATCCTGTAAATAAAAATTACCATATTATATGCAAAAGAAATGCGCATGGAACATTTTTAATTAGGCCAATTTTTGGTATAATTAATAATTAAAATATCATAAATTATTAATATTTCATCATTAAATTTTTACCCCTTTTACATATCTATGGTACTAATCACATATTTAAATTTCAAGCAAATCCATTCAAAACAAAAAAGTTAGGTTTGAAGGTCTACTGTCCCCTTAATTTTTGTATTTATCTAGATATACATTTTTGCAGTATTAGGCGTTCAAATATAAAATTATTTTTTCTTTTATTTTTCTATAACAGTTCACTATCGCATTCATGGTTTTTAATATAAATATTATTTATGTGGCGTATACGTTTGTCCGTGTTCGTTTTATTTCTGGTATATATTTCGTCCAAGCAAGACTCTGAGAAATGCTTTCCGTGTCCCTGTGAAGTATGTATTTAAAGAAAACAGTTGGTGTAGATGACTCCTTAAAAGATAACTAAAATTAAAAAAAAAATTAATAATAAAAAGTAGGAATTGAACTCTCATGTTTGTCTTTACATCGAACCATAAAAATCGCCTGTTCAGAATCTCGGTAGGCATACTAATGAGATGATTTCATATGTACGGAATACATCTCATTAGTATGCAAATGCAAGTCTGTAAAAATGCTAGATTGCTTTGGTGGTGGAGCATGAGAGCTTCCAGTGTCAGCCGAGGAACGGAGACAAAAGATATAGAGTACTGTCTACGATAAAGTGTAACTGGGGATCTTACGTGTGTAGATTATAGAAAGCAATGAAGGTTTAATAGTTTCCATAATTACCTGCCTCGTCTTTTCCAGTAGGGTTGTATTGTAACGTCATACAATATCGTCGTGTTCTTATGGCAGCACGTGCAAATAATTTACTACATCGAACTTGAGAATAAATTTGGAAATAGTCATAAAATTTTTCTTCGTGTAAGTATTCTCTTTGAGGAACAAAAAAATAGAATACCCACACACATATAACAAATAACACATTTTGCCCATGACAGTGATTAAAATGAAGATGATTTTCGCATTAGTCGTTGTATGACGAGAAGGTAGCTAATAAATATTTTTAGAAAACTGAGACAGATGGAAATGACTTTAAAAGGGACCTTAAAATTTTGTTAAATAGTTGATACACAGAATATTTCTGTGTTTATACGATGTTTCAGATATGTGTTTCCGTGCATATTAAGGCTTGTTTCATGATGTTTCTTCCTTTAAGGAAAACTTTTTGAGCTCATTTTCGATATATCTTCCTGGACATTTTTTTCTGGGTAACAAATATTTATGTGTGTGTATGTGTGTGCTCGTAAGCATGTCTGTCGTCAAAATTGTAAGTATCTCTTTTATTTATTTTTGTATTCGTTATTCATATATTGTCATATTTCTCCGTCATAAGCCATGTAAAGATTATATACATACATATATATATATATATATATATATATATATATATATATATATATATATATATATATATATGTACTAGCTATTTACCCGGCGTTGCCCGGGTATTTATTAATTCCAATTTTTTATTACACAGGAAAAGGAATGGATTCTACCTATAGTGTAAAATCTAAGTAATTTAATTTTCAGGTATTTAAAAGTAAGTACAGTATACAAATGATAAAGTAATATTACAAATTCACTCTACTATTAATTTAACTTAAATCTTGATTATAAACAACATTTTTAGTTTCCTATATTCCTCTCAGTGACTCCGAAAACTATGGATTCGACACTAATCTCGGTCAGTTTGGACTTTTTTTTTTACCCCTGATTATTTTTTTGCATTAGCGGTACTTAAAACCCATATGTCGTGACACAGCGGAAAAATTATTTTAATATCTTGTGTCCAATCACAAAAAGTGTGGTATCAAATTGGTACTACAAAAAAATTCGATTTTCTGACCATTTTAAAGTTGTTCTGTCCACTTAAACAGCATCGGGAGTGTTGCTCCCGATGCTGTTTAAGTGGACAGAACAGCTAGCTTTTTGTCCGGCGTTGCCCGGGTATTTATTAATCTCAATTTTTTTATTACACAGGGAAAGGAATGGATTCTACCTATAGTGTAAAATCTTTAATTTACACGTATTTAAAGCGATGAGCGGAGGGAGCGGAGGTGTCAAAGAGATTACACGTATCTAAAATTAAGTACAGTATTCAAAAGATAAAGTAAAATTACAAATTTACTCCATTATTAATTTAAGTCAAAACTTGAGCAGTGACCCCGAAAACTATGGATTCTATATTACTCTCAGTCATTTTGGACATTTTATTTTTGACCCCCTTCTTCCCCCCCCCTATGCTGATGAGGGCTAAACTTGAATTTAAATGGCATCGGAAGTGCCCCTATTCGTAGCAGTGACCCCGAAAACTATGGGTTCCACACTACTCTCGGGCATTTTTATATTCCCCCCTTCTTCCCCCCTCTCCCAATGCTGATAGGGGGCTAAACTTGCCCTTAAACGGCATCGGAAATGTCACTATTCATCTCAGCGACCCAGAAATCTATGGTTTCGATACTACTCTCGGTATTTTGGGCATTTTATATGCACTCCTTCTTCCTCCTCCCCCTCCCCCCCCAATGCTGATGGGGGACTGAACTTGCACTCAAACGTCATCGGAAGTATCACTATTAATCTCAGCGACCCCAAAAATTATGGATTCGACACTACTCTCGGTCATTTTGGACATATTATAATTACCCTTTCTTTCCCCCCTCGCCTCCCCCCAATTAGCATTGGGGAGGGCAGAACTTGCACTCAAACGGCATCGGAAATGTCACTATTCGTCTCAGCGACCCCGAAAACTATGGCTTCGACACTACTGTTGGTATTTTGGTCATTTTATATTCACTCCTTCTTCCCCTTCCCCTCCCCCCCTATGCTGATGGGGGGCTGAACTTGCACTCAAACGTCATCGGAAGTGTCACTATTAAGCTCAGCGACCCCGAAAACTATGGATTCGACACTAATATCAGAAGTTTTCGATTATTTTTACATGTGCCCCCTGCCCCACTGCCCCCCCCCCTAGCGGTGCTAGGGGTATCTTATCCCCCAGTGTTTCTTTCCAGATTGGAAGTGATACGTGTACCAAGTTTGGTTGAAATTGCTCCAGACGTTCCACAGTGATGCTGGAACATACACACATACACACATACATCCATTTATATATATATATATATATATATATATATATATATATATATATATATATATATACACTCATGGACAAAAAAATTAGCGCACCAAGAAATAATTTCGGGATCGTAACGAAACTTGCAATGAAGGTACATGTCGGGGAGATATGCAAATGATTAGAAATGCAGCGTGATTGCGCATTACGTATAGCCGGTAGAGGGCGTTGAACATCGTACACTGTGGAGTATAAAACAGGTAACCAAAGCTTGTTTGAGTGTGCTGAATCATTTACAAAGGAAGAGCTGAGATAGACATGCCATTACGCCGTGTTCGAAGACAATATAAGCAGTTGTCGCAGTTTGAGAGGGGGAGAATCGTCGGGATGATGGAAGCTGGTTGGTCAGCTAGGCGAGTAGCTCCTCAATTAGGCCCTCTGATTGTGTTGTGAGGAGGTGTTGGGACCAGTGGACCCGAGAGATGTCATGTACACGAAGACCAGGCTCAGGACGCCCTCGACAACCAGTCGTCGAGAACACCGCCACATCGTAAGAAATGCACGCGTACAGCCAACTGCTTCATCGGCCGCCATCCAGGCACAGGTAGCACCTTCACTAAGGGCCTCTGTGTCTTCTCGAACCATACGAAGGCGCCTGGCTGAAGGACAGTTGGCATCGCGGCACCCATTACGTGTGCTGCCCTTGACGCCCACCTATCGACGCCTCCGTTTGGAGTTTTGCCGCGCACGAGGAAACTGGACTGCAGCGGAATGGAACCAGGTCGTCTTTAGCGACGA
Source organism: Dolomedes plantarius (assembly GCA_907164885.2). Classification (NCBI taxonomy): domain Eukaryota; kingdom Metazoa; phylum Arthropoda; class Arachnida; order Araneae; family Dolomedidae; genus Dolomedes; species Dolomedes plantarius. The sequence continues at coordinate 26,598,014 of OU015494.1, forward strand.
ATCCAGATTCAATCTCGGCAGTGATGACAATCGTGTTCGTGTGTGGAGAGCCCGTGGTGAACGCTTCAATCCTGCCTTTGCTGTACAGCGACACATCGCTCCCACAGCTGGTGTGATGGTATGGGGTGCCATTGCCTACAATACACGGTCACCCCTAGAATTATTCCGTGGCACCATGACAGCCCAGCGGTATGTTCTTGAAATCCTGCAACCACATGTGTTGCCACTCATGCAACGTCTCCCAGGAGCCATTTTCAACAAGACAATGCTCGGCCTCATACGGCAAGGGTGTCACAAGACTGTCTCCGCACTGTTACTACCCTTCCTTGGCCTGCCCGATCCCCAGATTTGTCTCCAATCGAGCATATCTGGGATCATTTGGGACGATGAGTTGGACATCCCACGAGTTTGAACGAACTAGATGCAAGGTTACAGCAAATATGGAACGAAATGTCTCAAGACATCATACAGAACTTGTATGACTCAATGCCCGATCGTATCGCATCGTGCATTCGCGCTAGAGGGGGTGCAACGTAGTATTAACTCCTCCGTTCTTTTGCCTTTTTCTCTGAAATAAATTATCCTTTTTCTTTGATTTTCTTATCATTTACTTATATCAAAGTAGTCATTACGTACGTAAAATTTCGTTTCATTTTGACGACTCCTTCTTGGTGCGCTAATTTTTTTGTCCATGAGTGTATATATATATATATATATATATATATATATATATATATAATATAAAATACACCTAACTGCTGAAAAATGGAAATTTTGTGGTAACACTCGATGAAGCATGGGTGTATTTAAGTGACAGTAATAAAAAAGCATAAATTTTCTACTGCTCAACTGACGGGAATGATCGTACGAAATGGCTTCGTTAGAAAAGTACCCAAAGGCATTCATGATACTTGCAGGATTTTGTTACAACAGCAAATTAGAAATCAAAAAACTTCTCAAGTAAAGCCAAAATTAATTCACTCGGACATTTGAAAACGGTCCAAGAGGAATGGGGTAAAATTGACATGACAGTACTAAGAAAAAGTTTACTTTCATGAAAATTCGAGCTAGAACTATTGTCCAGAACCATGGCTATCAGACAGAAGCAAATCGCTGCAAAATATACGGTATTTAGACATAAAACTTTGCTATAAAATTCGTTTCCATAAAGTGCGAACGACCTTCTGTATATATATACATATATATATATATATATATATATATATATATGTGTGTGTGTGTGTGATAATATTAATAACTACCTATAATCGCCCATTCTGTACTTCATCTCTGCCATGGTAACCCGACCTTCTTGTCTTGGCGTAAACGCTTCGCCTTCCAACATACTAACTTCCTCCGCCAATTCTGGCAACCTCTCTGTCCTAATTCTATTTTGGCGCTTTTTGCGGGAGACGCTGACCTGGCTCGAAGCAAATAAGATGTGTTGCTTTACTGTTTAATAAATTAGTTTGTTCCTGAAGCTGATTTTATTATTTTCCTGCCACGATGTATTGTCTTATTTCATGAGATGTCCATCCAGACATTTCAGAGAGCTCGACAGGATCTGGACTTTAAAAATGCGACTGCAAATAGAACAAGTTAAAAAGTCTTCGTTCTACACGAGTTTCGCTTTGGATTCCTGCCATTGTTCCGGTTCGTTCCAGTTTGGTTTTCGGATTCTGTTTCCTGCCTGACCTCACCAATTTTTTTCCCATCTTGGACTACGCCATCTTTGTGTAAAATACCAGTGCTGCAGCATCCGATTCAAGTAGGCCTCCAAGAAGTGATTCAAGTTTTTATATGTGAGCGACAGTCATAAAAAAAAATTCATTTCAAGAAAATAATTACGATTTCCGGGTGAACGCTGAACGCTGCTCGGAAATCAAAGAATTTCATATAAGCAAATTTTCAAGATCACCATCACTCTTAAAAAAGTTCTTATTTAGCATTGTAATTTACAGTACAAAAGTTGCTGCTTTAAGCAGGTCAGTTATTATATTATTTTTTTTTTGTAATTTCTAATATAAGTGAAGCAAGATGAACACTGCCAAAGTAAATGTTGATTGTGATGACTCTTTTAGTGTTTCGAATTTTGAAAACGAAATTAACATTGTGCCCTTTGAAGATGGCACTATAGATATAGATTCATGGTTATCCTACTCCAACAAAAAATGTATCGAAGGAAACAAAGATGATGATTGGAAACTAAAAAAATTTTCACGATTTGTAAAGGGAAAGGCACTTAACGTTTATATTCAAAATTGTTATCAAGTTAATAATTTTACAGGATTAGTAACTGTGTTAAAAGAGCATTTTTTCACCCCTACCTTAACTACCTTTAGTAATTTTGCAGGGTTAAAATTTAATGAAAACAATGATGATATTACAAAATATTTCAGGAGAAAATTAGAAATCGGAAAAAAAGTTAAATTTAAGAAGTGAAATGATCATGGAGGGTTTAACTGATGGCCTCCCCAGAGAACTAAAATCATTAATGACCATTAATTCCTCTGCTGACCCAATTGATTGGCTTAACCAAGCTCACAGACTGGTAAAAATAAGAGAGAATCCACAATCTAGTAATGACTCGCCCAGATATGTAACTCCCTTTGTTAGAACTCCCCAAATGTTCAAAACAGAAATGATTACTTTAGGAATGATTCCCAAACTTGGAATAGGTCAGATGTACCAAGATATACAAATGATGTTAGAACTTATGCCCCGAGGCAAAATACTTACCAGAGACCTCATAATTTCTATCGATACCAAAGACCATCTAATCTTAACTATCGGAGCAATAACCCTAGATTTTCTAGCCATCATAATTATGATAACTCACCCACTTTGTCTCCCACTCCATGTAGAATGTGTACAGAGAGAGGTATTCCAAATGCTTTTCATTGGTATCAAATTTGCCCATTTAGAATTGAAAGAGCTGATAATGAGAGGACTTCACCCCTTGCAATTGAACCACCCTCAGAGAATACTCCCAATTCCTGACTATTAAAGGTGTCCGGTTATTTGTCAAACAATAAATATGTAGGCTGTGTAATAGACAGTGGCGCAACTCTGTCAGTGATATCCACCAGAACAGCTCGACGGTTAAATTTGAAAATAACCAGAATAAGAGGTATACAAGTTGTACAAACACAAGGCCATATTGTAATGAACAAAATCTGTAAGGTTAAGATGAAAATTGGCTAAATTATCAGAGATATTGTGTTATATGTAATTGACAATAACTTGGATTATGTAATATTAGGTCTAAATGAATGTAAAATTTATGAAATTGATATTAATTGTAAAAATCTAAAGGTAAAACAAAAATCTGTAATAAATTATTATGAAGGTAATATGCCAAAAGCAAATATGTCACTCCATATTCAATTCCAAGGTGGACTGTTCAACAGCCAAAATAAGTCCAGTCCTCAACCTGAGTATTTTGTTCAAAATAACTATGAAGATGATAATGAGAATATAATTCTAAATGATACCATACCTAAAACTGTTGACTCTGTAACCAATGTTGTTTCTCAGAATCTTAATAGAAAAGAAAATAATTTAGAAAACTTGTTAATAAAAAATTCATCTGTATTTTCCAAAAGTAAATATGATGTTGGTTGTATTAATATTGAACCCCAAAGAATTAACTTAACATCTAACTTGCCTGTATCTCTAAGACACTATAGAACTTCCCCTAAGGAAGAGGAGGAAATTAAATCACAAATTGATCAATTGTTGAAAGCAGGCATAATTAAGGAAAGTTGCAGCCCATACAGTTCACCTGTGTGTTTGGTACTCAAACGTGAGGAGGATAAGAAAACGAGATTGTGCATTGATTATCGAAAATTGAATTCCCTTACTAAAACAGATGCTGAACCTTTGCCCAGAATTGATACTTTATTAGATAAATTGAGGAACGCCAAAATTTTTCTACCCTTGACCTCAGATCTGGTTTCTGGCATATTCCCATTCACCCCGCAGATACTGAAAAGCTGGCTTTCATTACAAACTTTGGGTTATTCGAGTGGCTAAGGCTCCCCTTTGGACTGAAAAATGCTCCAGCCATATTTAACAGAACTATTAGGCGAATTTTAACAAAAAACAAAATTGATTTTGCATGTAACTACTTTGATGACATAATTGTCTACTCTTCTTCTGAGAAAGAACATTTGGAACATTTAAGTATATTATTTGAAGTGTTTAAAAGAGAAAATATTAAATTAAACCAAGGGAAATGTGTGTTTGCTAAAGATCAGAAAAAATTTCTAGGTTATGAAGTAAAAAATGGTAGAGTAATTCCTGATAATCATAATATTGAAACTATTAAAAAATTTAAAAATCCTAATAATACCAAAGAGTTACAAAGAGTTCTCGGTAGTGTAAATGTTTATCACCGATTCATTCCCAACTATGCCAAAATTAGAGCTCCTCTTAATAGATTACTGAAAAAGAATGTTGTGTGGCATTGGGATGAAACATGTTAATAAGCTTTTGACGAGTTGAAAGAAATCTTAATATCAAAACCAGTGTTACAGTTATACGATTCTAGTAAACCATGTCACCTCTATGTTGATGCCTCCCAAAGTGCTGTTGGAGCTGCTTTGAAGCAACCAGATCAAAATAATATTCTTCACCCTGTATCATACCATTCGAGAACTTTAAGAGATTATGAAAAGAATTACGCAATTACAGAATTGGAATGTTTAGCCATTGTTGACGGATTAGACAAATTTCATTATTATCTCCATGGGCAAAAATTTGTCATGCATACTGATCATGCGGCACATGTTTGGTTAAAAAATGTTAAAAATTTAAAAGGTGGATTATTCAGCTGGTCCCTTAAATTGAGCATGTATGACTACGAAATTAGATATCAGAAGGGTTCTACTAACATTGAGGCGGATATGCTTTCAAGGCATCCCGTTTCTTAACATCTCCAACACTGTGTACATTTACTAGATAGAAATGAAATAATTCAACAACAGAAAATTGACGATGTGTGTGGTAAAAATTATAAAGAAATTAATGACATGATGGTAATTAAGAAAAAGAACTTTTGTAAAATTGTAGTACCTAAATCCTTAAGATTAAAATTGTTAACTAATACCCATGAAAATTTCGGACATCCAGGAGTTCAAATTATGCTAAATTTAATTACCCCTCAATATTGTTGGCCCCATATTAGTGAAGATATAGGAAATTTCGTGAAACATTGTCATACTTGTCAGCTAAATAATAAGAAAAAAAAAGATTTGGATTCCTGCAAGAAGTGCCCTCAACTGACCAACCTTTTGAATGTTTATCTATTGATACTGTAGGAGGGTTTAATTATTACAACTCAACCAAAAAATATTTGCATATAGTGATTGATCATGCAACCCGATATGTATGGGCATTTCCATCAAAGAGCGTAACTTCAGAAACATATGCAAATTGTCTAAGTCAAATTTTTAATGTGCAAATTCCAGAGAAAGTGTTACGGGATAGAAACGCAGCTTTTACATCATCCAGATTCAAAAAATTTCTTAAAAACCATAATGTGAAACAACTTTTGACTTCTTCTCATCATCCCCAGACCAACGGAAAAGTGGAGATGGCAAATCAATCCCTTGTAACCCGCCTAAAATGTAAGGTAAATGCTACTTCTAAAAAGGTTCCGTGGACAAAAGTGCTAGAGCAAGTTGTTACTGAATATAACAACTCACCTCATACTGCAACTAAGTTCACCCCTGCATACTTATTATTTGGTAAACTTCCGTTTGATTCTCCAATTGACCAAATAAATAATCCAACAGAGATAGATAAAAATAATACGAAAATAGACAAAAAACAAACAGAAATCAAGCACTCTGGGCATCCACGCACCAACGGCAAGATTCTGTATAAGTGCCGGAACTGAACCATAAAACAAGAGGTAACCGACAGGTCTCGTCATCAGGGAGCCTAACCATGTCAGTTACCTCAAGGGGAACTTTCTGAATAGGATGCAGGTAAGCCCAAAAGACATCCCAAGGCCCCCGAGTCCCCCAAGGAAGCAATAAGTCAAAAAGAAAATGAAAAGACAAACACAACTTATGGGCTCAACTCACCTTACATGCAAGCACACAAAATCCTAATGCAAAATAAAAGATGCGTACACACCCCAATTCCGTAAGTGACGGTTATGGCGAAACAGCAGCCAATTATATCCTAAAAGTTACGTCACTGTAACATTACTATAGCTCCACCCCCCATTACAGCTTAACCAAATGAAAACACAAATACTATTCTAAACATCTTTAAAAATTCCTGAGTCTAAATGCCATTTTTTTAAAACTTTTAAATTGCCGAAATTTTTAGGGAAATCGTTTTTTCTTAAGTTTTTCTCGAAAATGCTACATGCCAACAAAAAATCCCCAGCGTAGTAACATATGTTTTTTATTCTGTAAAGTTGTGAGTAAAAAATATTATAATAAATTTTATAGTTTAAGTTGCTATGGAAATTGGTAAACGTAATAACCTCGAAGTTAAAATCTAACCTTTTATCATAAATCCCTATTTTTATTTCCCTATTTTGAATTTTAATTTTTAAATCCAGATAAGTCGCACAAAGATTATTATCGTTAGTCCGGTTTAAAGTAAGTTCCTTTGGGTAGATTTGATTAAGAAACTCCAAATCGTTGCAGTTAAAAATTATGAGGTCATCAATATATCTAAATCCGGTAACATTATTTGAGTTAAGAAATTTAGTTTCGTAAAAATGTAAGAATAGGTTGGCAAATGCACTAGAATAGCTATTTCCCATAGGTATACTCTTTATCTGTTTAAAGAAACATAAGCCATTAAAGAGATAGTTTTCAAAAATATTAAATTTACATAAATCAATCCAGTCACATTTTAAGATTAAAGTACTATCTAAATAAGCATCATAGATTTCTGAACATATAATCATTAAATTATCATGCGGAATACTGGTAAACAGGTTTTCAAAATCAAACGTGTATATGCTATCTATATTCTTACTTTTTAAAAATTGTAGAACATCCTGGTTATTATTTATAATAAAGCTAATTGACCAAAATACTTATCCTCCACTTAATGAAGCAGGAACTTTAGCTAAAACCAGAACTCTTGAATACCACCAGAAAAATAAGACGAGATATGATACTAGATTTGAAGAATCTAAATTTCAACCTGGAGACTTAGTAATATATGAGGAATTCGAATACCCAAACACTAGAAAGTTGACCTCTCCTTATTCAGGACCTTACCAGATTATTAAAAAATTATCTGAAGTTAATTATGAAATTGATAAAGAAAATTACCACACGAAAAAACCCACTGAAATTGTACATTCATCAAAATTGAGATTTTACTATTCACTTGAGAAGTTCAAACTACACCACGAATAAGTCACCAATATGTAAATCATTCAGCTATCCTTAATCTTTCTATTTTAGCATTCCTGTCCTATCGCTATCCCAGTTAATTTTGAAGAAACCCCGTGAGTGTAAGTGAAACTCACATATACAGGGTGTAACGAAACTCTTGGGCAAAACTTTAAGGGGTGATAGTACACATCAAGACAAACAATATTATATCGGAAACTTAGGGTCCCAAACGTCTTCCAAATTAGATAGACGCCATTAAAGTTTAGGGTCCGAAATTTCAAATGATCATAAAAAACGGGAAAATTTGTCGATTCGTTTGCTGTTTTCGCTTAAATTATTCTTTATGTCAAGATTTTCTGGAAAATAAATTTTAAAGATAAAGTTAAAAAAATGCCGATAGAGGGCGCTTTAGACTTTGGAGTAACAAACAACTATTTTTTACTGTTATTTTTTGTATCAGATTAAATGCTTTCAAAATCTTAGCCTTAAACTTAAATTTTGAGCACAAAATCTGAATCGTTGGGGGTGGTTATGTCGCGAAATCTCAACAGTGTTCAGGAGGTGAAATTTGAACCCCCCTCCTCCCCTGTACGCAGTTGCTATTCACGATTTTGGATGCTCGGTCGTAGACCAGGCAGCAACTATTACCCACTAAACGTAAAATAAACGAGAGAGGGATGACAAAAAATAAAAAAAGTTATTCATAACAGATGATCATTTGATCGGGCCATATCTTCTGCCAAGGCGCCTGGACGGCGGAACGTATCTGGTATTCCTACAAGAGGTGCTTCCAGTTGTGCTGCAAAGTGTTCCAGCCAACATAAAGGCTCGTATGTGGTTCCAACATGATGGAGCGCCTGCACATTTCAGCGCAAATGTGAGAAGTGCATTGGATACAACATATCCAGGGCGATGGATTGGACGGGGTGGTCCGGTAAATTGGCCGGCACGCTCGCCTGACCTCTCCTGTCTAGACTTCTTCCTCTGGGGCCATATGAAGAGTCTTGTTTACGCAAGCCCTGTCGACTCCAACGAGGAACTGGTTGCGAGAATTGCCGTCGCAGCAGGCGATATCCGGGAGATGAACCGGGTATTTGCTAATGTTCGAAAGTCCCTCCGCCGGCGGTGTGAGGCCTGCATCCTTGCTGGTGGGCGCTCTTTCGAGCAGTTTTTGTGATTCCACAAGAAAATCATGCGTGTACCATTTTCTACGTGTCATCAGTCATTCAACCTTCATTCATGCGCACGAAGTGCGTACATAAAATTGTTTTTTTTTTATTTCGAGAGGAGAAATTGCTCAAGTCTAGTATTATGAATAAATTTTTTAATTTTGTCATCCCTCTCTAGTTTATTTTACGTCTAGGAGGTTGTAGTTGCTGCCTGGTCTACGACACAAAGTCCTATGACACCAAGATCGGGAATAACTGAACTCTGTTCAGGAGGGAGGGAGTTTCAAAATTCAACTCCTGAACACAATTCCGTTTGCGCTACTTAACCACCCCCAACGAATCAGATTTTGAGCTCAAAATTTAAGTTTAAGGCTAAGCTTTTGAAAGCATTTAATGTGATAAAAAAAATAACGGTAAAAAATAGTTATTCGTTACTCCAAAGTCTAAAGCGCCCTCTATCGACATTTTTTTTTACTTTATCTTCAAATTTATTTTTCAAGAAAAAACTAACAAAAAGAATAATTTTAGCTAAAACCGCTAACGAATTGACCCATTTTTCCGTTTTTTATAATCATTTGAAATTTCGGACCCTAAACTTTAATGGCGTCTATCTCCTTTGGAAGACGTTTGGGACCCTAAGTTTCTTATATAATATTGTTTGTCTTGATGTGTACTATCACCCCTTAAAGTTTTGCCCAAGAGTTTCGTTACACCCTGTATATTTTTTAACTTTTTGAAGTTTACTACATTTTATATGAAAAATACTATGTACTAGATAAAATTATTGATTTTTATACCGGGGTTTCCGCTCACTGTCCTCCCTGTCTCTTCGCACTTTTCAAATGTTCCCTTTGAACAGTTGCTTTTCCCTCTCATGTTTGAGAAACTTGCCTGCCCGTTTTCATTTTGTGCAGTTTGCTCAATTTGAGTTTCAGGTTGGAAGCACCTTCCCTTTGGTAAAAGCTCACGAGGATGTACTCACAACAGGTCACATACCTCAAATTTATGTTTGTATTGTCTTGCTTTTTTATTTTTCACAATAATTGAATGTCAGTGTCAATTGTTGGAATTTGCATTTTTGTTCGAATTTTTGCAACATCAGGTACCAGACATTTGATATTGATGTTGAAAGTTAATTTTGACAGCATTTGGTAAATTTATTCTACTAATTGCTGAAAGAATAATTTTAATATTTTTGTGTACATGATCTAGAGAAAAAAAATAAAATATAGATAGTATTTTGCTCAAAGAAAAGTCAATAACTAATGTCAAACGTAATAATAATAAACAACAAAGAACATTATTTTTCTAAAAAAGTGACTACAACCCAGGAGATCTCCAAAATAACTAAACATTATTCAACGACTAAGACTGTGAATAATAATTACAGTAAAAATTGTTTATAAGAACACCGGATATAAAAACATATCGCTTAAAAGAACAGAATTATTAGTTCCCGGCCAATTCTCATGTGTTATAATGGATACAAAATCCGGTTATAATAACACCGTTAATAAGAACATATCGCTTTTAGTGACTTAAAAATAATTGGCGTCTGGGAAAATAAATCGCTTATAAGAACATGTTAATTGTGAACGGACGGGAAGTAGCAGCAGTCTATTCTTCAACCATTTTATCCATTTTTTTTTATGTAAAATAAAACCCAACTCTCATGAACTAATTCGGCTGTGGTCAGCCCTTATAAAGTAGGGGTTGCTAAAAAAGTGTGCCTCCAGAAAACCGTCAAGAAAACAAAACTTGCCAAGAAAAGTGGGCCACCGCCCATAACCCTAGTGACTGGGACATAATGATCGGAAGTGCTGACTCCGCCAAGCCAGTCCCCTAAAACTTCCACCCACCAGTGGAGTCCAATAAGAAAAATTTATGATGTGCGGAACCAACCCAAACGGCAGCAGAAATTCCAGACTAGTGACGAGAGGAAAGAGTGCAAAGCATTTACAACTCTTTCTACAGCCGACAAGTCATCACAGTCTGTACCTCCACATATTCAATGATGAGTTCAAAATGTAAAACTTTCACGGTTGAGGAAAAAATTCGTATAATTTCCAGATTAGAAAACGGTGAAAAAAATGGAGCATTAGCCAACGAATTAAAGGTGAGTCATGTCACGATTTCAAATATTTTTAAAAATAGAGAAAAATTAAAAAGAAGAATTTGAAAAAGATCGGACTAAAATTAAGAAACTTCGAAAAAGTCCACATGCTGACATAGAAGAAGCCCTTTTGCAATGGTTTAAAATTCAAAGGAGTGCCAACATTCCCCTAAGCGGACCGATTTTGCAAGCGAAAGCAAATGAATTTGCGAAGCTCTTTAAAAAATATGATTTCGTTTGTTCAGCTTCGTGGATCCAGAGATTTCGGGAGAGGCATTCCATTGTGTTCGGGAGAATCAGTGGAGAATCGAAGGCCGTGCCACCAAGAGTTTCTGATAACTGGCTTAAAACCGTTTGGATTGCGTTAAGAGAAGGCTATGAAGACCATGAAATCTTCAACGCTGATGAAACTGAGGAAATCTTTGAAAACTGGTTACGGAAGTGGGACCAAGAACTTATCAAAAAAAAAAAGAGAGAGAATTCTTCTTATTGTGGACAATTGCCCAGCCCACCCTCCGGTTCAAGGTCTTCATGCCATTAAATTAACTTTTCTTCCTCCCAACACAACCTCCGTATTACAGCGTATGGACCAAGGTGTCATTAAGTCCTTAAAACTTCATTTCAGGAAGAACTTGGTTCAACAGATCATCGACGATATTGAAAATAAGAAAGAACCGAAGATTTCAATACTGGACGCTATCATCATGCTAGAAAAGGCGTGGAATAATGTTAAACCTTTAACGATTTCTAATTGTTTCCGGCATGCTGGTTTTCTTAGGGGTGAAAATCCTTCCATTTTTCAAATTCAAGACGCTAGAGATGAAATGCTTCAAGACTGGGCTCGAGATTTGCCAATAGAACAAGATTCACTTCAAGAATATGAAGACATAGATTTGGCTCTTGCAACACATGGGAATATAACGGATGAAGATATTGTTGCAGGCGTAAATGCAGGGATTTCTGGCAGAGATGATGATATTGACGACAGTGCCAGTTCAGAAGATCAATTGAACGAGTTTTCTTGCCCGAGTTTAAAAGAAATGTTTTCAGCAATCAATACCGTTAATAAATTTTCAGCTTGCAATGATGATTTTGTGAAGGATCCGATAAAAAAAGCTGTCAAAGAACTTGTCGCGATAACCGAAAATTCTTTTTATTTACAAAAAAAACTAAACAAACAAATATTACTGACTTTTTTTCGGTAAATCAATAAACATGTAAAAACAAAATATTGCATTATGTATGTACATTCATAATAGCTATATAATTTTATTCATTTTTCTTTTTAACATTTTTAGAGCTATGTATTTGAAAAAGTTTAAAAAAAAACATATTTATATGAAAATAAGCAGTGTGTTTTTCCCTGATTGGACTTGAACCTCTTAACCATTCTTTGAGTGTCATGTTTCAGGTGTAAATAGCAATTATGTGACAATGAATTTGGTTATTTTCAGCAGTTTTAAGTCATCTATCGGTTATAAAAACTATCGATTATAAGAACCAGTTTTTAAAGTCCCCTGGATGTTCTTATAAACGATTTTTACTGTACTTTGTGTTTTTCAACTAGTTGAACTGTACCCGTCCAGAACTCTGAACACTTTCAGACTGTGACACATGTCAGGGGCTGAGACATGCACAATTTTGACTTGTATTTGTATTTGGAACATCTTTACATCTGTTGTTGTTAGTGTTTTCATTTAAGTGTACCATTCCTTTTTTATTTTACGTCAGCTATTTGTTTTTAAAATTACGCCATTTTTCACACTATTATGTCTTTCAATTGTACAATTTAACATAAAAATTTGTGATTTTCGAGCCAGCTTCAACCTAATATTCTAACTACTAATTTTCATGTTCTTACTATCTGGAGTGTCTTGGAGTTGACGGCCGCGGCTCCAATCCATTTTAGATGGGGGGGGGGGGGGGATATTCTGTGATAATATTACTAACTACCTATAATCGCCCATTCTGTACTTCATCTCTGCCATGGTAACCCGACCTTCTTGTCTTGGCGTAAACACTTCGCCTTCCCACATACTAACTTCCTCCGCCAATTCTGGCAACCTCTCTGACCTAATTCTATTTTGGCGCTTTTTGCGGGAGATGCTGACCTGGCTCGAAGCGAATAAGATGTGTTGCTTTACTGTTTAATAAATTAGTTTATTCCTGAAGCTGATTTTATTATTTTCCGGCCACGATGTATGCTCTTATTTCATGAGATGTCCATCCGGACATTTCATATATATTTATATATATATATATATATATATACCGGGTGGCCATAATTAAACTGACAGTGCTCACAGTGTTCTGTAGCGCGATCTATTTGCGAGAATGACGCCACATTTTGTAGGAAGATTAAACAAGACGGGGGACGAAGGATTCCGCGAAAAAATAAATTAGTTCCAAAAGTCACCGCTAGGGGAATATTTGGCGCTGTGTAATAGAAAATAGAGTGTTAACAAATGCAAATTAATACGGAATAAAATTACCTTTTATTATGCACATTTTCTTATTTAGTTCAAGTGCAATATGGCAACACTTTTAAAAAAGCGTAAAATCTACATAAACACCGATAAAGTCTCGTGATCTACAATATCACGTACGCTGAGCAGAAGAAGAAGTTCTTTATTCAAATTTCACGTTACATCCATTGGCACAGTGCCAGCTGCTTGGGTTTTAAAAGCCAATGTGTTACGTTTCGAATCAATCGGATTGAAAGTTTATGTGCAATGTCTCCTTCTTTAGTCGAGCGTGCGTTACTGGTCAAATTCTTTTACCTCAACCAGTGCAACGCGTCAGCCGCTCTTCGTGCTTTTAGAACGCACAAAAAATGCGTAAAGGTAACGGTCCTGTGTCAGTTAATGGGCTAAAAGCAATGGTTGCGACGTTTGAGAAAACAGGTTCTCTGAAGGTTCAGTCAGGCAGAGGACGAAAACCTGTACCACAGGATACAATCGAAGCAGTTGCCACGGCGATTGTCGACAGAGGACCAGACAATATTGCTGCCACCTCTAGCGCTCGTGGATTAGCTCGGAATATGGATATGCCTTACAGTACGGTATGGAAAATCTTACGAAAGATTATCAACTTCTATCCGTACAAGATCAGCCGTGTACAGGAGTTACTGTACCCCGACCATGATAAGCGATTGACTTTTGCTCTCACCTTTCTTGCCAGAATGGAGGTGGATGATGCTTGGCCGTGGAAAAGCTTATGGGGAGACGAGGCCCACTTTTACCTGCATGGAACTGTGAATACCCAGAACTGCTGAATTTGGGATGACAAATCACCACATGCAGTCACAGAAATTCCCTTAAATTCACCAAAGGTAACTGTTTGGTGTGGGTTCACAGCGGAATTTATCGTAGGTCCATTCTTCTATGAGAACATTACCCCGACAGGACCGGAAACCTGTTCTGTTACCGGAGAGAAATATCGCCACATGTTGAACAGCTTTGTCATTCCGGCACTTCAGCAATAATAAAAGGTAATAATAAAAGGTAATTTTATTCCGTAATAATTTGCATTTGTTAACACTCTATTTTCTATTACACAGCGCCAAATATTCCCCTAGCGGTCACTTTTGGAACTAATTTATTTTTTCGCGGAATCCTTCGTCCCCCGTCTTGTTTAATCTTCCTACAAAATGTGGCGTCATTCTCGCAAATAGATCGCGCTACAGAACACTGTGAGCACTGTCAGTTTAATTATGGGCACCCGGTATATATATATATATATATTTATACATATGTGTGTGTGTGTGTGTGTGCGTGAAGTTTACTTATTTATTAATCCAATCAACTGTCTATTATATAATCCAAACGATTTTCTTTTAGCAAAAGGAATTTTTAATTTTGGTCCAATTTAGTACTTAAGGATGGAAATTTGCTCATTCACGAGATTTCCCCCTTTTTTTACTAAGATTTTATGAAACCTTTTTAACAAAATCTAGAGATTAACCCTATCACTGTATCGTTTCGAAATATACCCTGTTGTAACCTGGGGTCCACGCGGACCCCATATTGTAATTTACATATTTTATGCGATTTACATCACATTAAAGTTAATTTTGCATTCCTTTAATTATCTTGTAAGTAATTAACGATTATTCAGATATTTTCTTAAACAATTTTATTTATAAAACTAAGAACATAATAATTTTACAGTTATATTAACAGATTCATTCTGCATTTCTAAATGTACGCTGAACATACCTCACAAATGGTCTTCTGATGTTCCGGGCAACACGGTATATGGCAATTAGTACATCGGGTCTTTACTTTTCTATCCAAAGAAGGTGGACATAGCTGGCATCGTACCTCTTTACTTTGCTCTTGAATTCCGGGTCCTGGCGGAATTTCAACCCCCAAAGATTTCAATGAATAACGAACTCCAGGCTGCAGCGACTGAACGTTCTGAAGTCTTCTCTGAATGAGGTTATTGAGCAGCTCTCTCCCAAGGTCTTTCAGGAACAATCGACATCGATGGCGCTTCCCAGATTCCCAGTCTGGATATTTCAAAATCCAAATTATGTGTCCAGCAACAGCTGCGCAGTCGAGCATGTTGAACCAGAAGACCATAGGCCAACGGCATATTTTTCGCTTGCATGAGTACAATCTGCATAAATTGTCAATGTTGTCAACTCCAGATTTTGTTGCGTTGTAATGAGTAATAATATCTGGCTTATTGTCTTGATCCTAAATGACGTTTTTGTCATGATGCATGGAAGATAGCAAAATGACTGCCTTCCCTTTCTTTGGAGTGTAGCAAACTTAAGTCAGTTATTTATCAAAACAAAAGCTAGAAGACTTCTCTTCACGCTGACGATTTGGTAGCAACTCTTTTGGGACTTCTTTTCGAATTGTTCCAAACCACTCTGGTTTTCACAGCTAGTAGGTCCTCTGGTTACTGAGCGCTGGTGAAGTAATTGTCCATGGTAACGTTGCGTCCTTTGTTCTTCCAAGGGTCATCTAATCGCCTGACGAGATCAAAAACATTGTTTGCTCCAACTGCAGTACCAGGTTATCGTCCAACATACACTTCTCCTTTCAAAGGAAACGAAGTGGTGGAATCAGCACCAAAATATTTGGAATCAATACTTTCCGGGCTTGCTCGGTATGTACTGTCGAAATCTGCATCGACCACGAGTTGCCACTAATTGCTCATCGACAGTCAGATCTTTTCCGGGCTTGTAATATTTCGCCAGATTTTCGAGAAGCATTTGCCAGACATCCCGACAGGCAGCTAGTTTTATCTACCTCTAGTCTTTGTTTTCTTGTTGCATCATTGTGAAACCGACAGAAACGAAGCAAATTTTGGAAACGTCGCATAGACATTGTAGCATGAAATATCGGCCTTCCACTGTCCAAAGACCACATTTCTTCTAAACTTTCATTTGCAGATTTCTATACACCACCGAGTAAGAGTAATCCAATAAAAGCGTAGAGTTCTATTTCATCTGTTTCAGTCCACTTCTCCTCATTTGCCGGATTGGCTTGATTCTAAGTTGCAATCACTTTTTTAGCCCTTCTATTAGTCTCTCGGACAATAACATTGATCATTTCAGTTGTATAAACATATTTAGTGAATCTAATTTGTCAGATACATTCTTGGCATCTCCTGCTAATCCACTATTCTCTCGTAAATTATTAGCTGCCAAAGTTTGTACCAAACTACGTTTTTCTATGGTCCACTTACGTCCTGACGGCGATTCAAAAGTATGTGCTTGATTCAACAGATGGGTGAATACTCGTCAGTATACTCGTCCCTTTCCAATTCCCTATCGGTTTCAATATTCGAATCTTGAATATTCGCGTCACTCTCTTCAGACTCAGATAATTCACCGAAGCTATCTATATCTACATCGTTTTCACTATCACTTTCTTGTATCATGCGTAAAGCATCGTCTATCGAAACGCTTTCTCGTGACATGCTGCAGCTTCAAATAACAGCTCTCAAATGAAAGGCGCGCAACGAGAAAAATGCAAACACACATGTCGCATCATCTAGCGCCATCTGTCGAATTCTGGGAATAACATTGTTGTGAAACAAAAACTTTCGGTCCTTGTTATTAATACTCGTTATCAAAAACACGTCATTGTTCCTAGATATTTTTCATTCTTTTTTAATGTGTCCAATAGTTCTCAGACACCCGACATAACGCTGGGGTCTGTCCGGACCCCAGGTTACAGAAATGTGACATATATGTTTCAAATTTTAAAAAAACCAAAAACCACTAATATTTATGCAATTCAATTTTTACCCTGTGTTACACACATGTCACTGGCTTAGACCCCTCAAAGTACGATATATATTTTTTGGCAACTAGTTAAAAGTGCCTGGGGTCCGCGTGCCTGGGGTACAGTGATAGGGTTAACTGTCCTGAACTGTCTTTCACAATTTTTTTCCCGACTTAAAGTTACTCATTCATGCTTGGAATTTTGCTTTAAGGGATTTGAAAGAGCTAGATTATCATTTGTATTCCTCTTAAGCAAGGTAATATTTCATATATGGACTTATTTTTCCAGTTTTATTTAATTCCTTCTCTTTTTTAATAGTTACATTTATCATTTATATACATTATAAAATCAGGATACTTTCTTGATAATGTCCTAAAATACTCTTCAGAATAATAGTAGAAATTTATAATAAACCTTAATATTTATAACATTTACATACAACATCAATATTTCTGATTACAGCACATTTTTCGTAGTTTATAAATAGTACACTGCTGGCCACTGTAAATGCAACACCCTGAAGGAAACATGCAAATAACATGAAATTTACAACATGCATTAGCGGAGGTGAGATATGCAAATGATTAGAATTTCAGCGCAGGTGCACATCACGCGCGCCTGTGGCGCCACTTCAAAGCGCGATTTAAGGCTTGGAGATTTCGACGATTTCAAGTTCGGCAATTGTGTTTTTCTTGTGGTTTTTTTCAAAAAAACGATCAATTATGCTTCGTCGAAAACAGCGATCATCTTTTGATCAAGTATCCGAATTCGACAGAGGAAGGATAGGGGCCTACCGAGATTGTGGATTATCTTTCAGGGAAATCGGTAGTCGTGTTGGACGAAACCAAACAACTGTAATGCGGATATGTGATCGTTGGATGCAGGAGGGTACGAAGGACTGGCGTGTTCGATCACATCCACCTCAGCGCACCACTTCACGTGATGACAGGCAAATTGTGTGCATGGCAGTGACGGATCGCTCAGTCACATCACGAACCATAGCACAGCACATGCAGTCTGTAACGCATCATCCAGTGTCCGCGCGTACCATTCGACGCCGTTTACAGGAGAGTGGTCTGTCCGCAAGACGTCCATTGCTTTGTTTACCCTTGACGAAGAACCACAGACGTCTCCGCCGCCAATGGTGCGATGACAGAAGGATGTGGACGGCAGAGTGGAATGCAATTGTCTATACTGACGAGTCACGCTTCTGTCTGCAACACCACGATGGTCGCATTCGAGTCTGGAGACACCGTGAAGAGAGGATGCTGAACAGCTGCGTTATGCACCGCCACACTGGTCCTGCACCGGGTATTATGGTATGGGGCGGTATTGGATATCACTCTCGCACACCTCTAGTACGCATTGCCCGTACTTTAAACAGCCAGCGCTACATCTCCGAGGTGTTGGAGCCAGTTGTCCTTCCTTACCTTCAGGGCTTGCCTTCCTTACCTTCAGGACTCAAGTTATGTTTCAAGCTTCGACAGGGAAAACCTGCGTCAATAACCTCTCGAAGAGAATGTGAGCGTGTCCCGTTGCGTTTTTAGTTGCTATCTTGTTTCACTTCGTTGACTTTTCAGTTACTACAGTGAACTGAAAGACGAAATCTTTACCGACTAGCACCCATGCACGTGTCCATATTCTTAAATAATTATTATTACCATTGCATCTTTTATAAAAACTTCTAAAGATAAAGGAATAACTCCCTGAGGGATGGTAACACCTCTTTTAGAGAATCATGACATGTTCTTATGCGTGTGTTTGCATTCCTAAAGAATATGTCAGAGTATATATAAACAGGAAACTATGAAAATATAAAACATAAAACTTTGAATAAAAATGCATGATACTGTGAAAAAAGTTTGCTCTGATAATAAACTATCGTCAATGTAAAATTTTCATAGTAAAAGGCCTTCTGGAACTTTTTAGGGAAGGTTATGACATGCTTGGTGGTGCATTGGTCAGTACAACTGTCCAGAGAGCAGATTCCGATTAGACTCTTGGGTAATCCAGCTTTATTAATAATCTAAGATTGTGTGGCAAAGGGGTCATTGTTGGGTTGAACAAGTTTAGTTCATATCGAGCAACATATACGCAAATGTTTTTAAAATCCAAAACACCTCTAGTCCCAAATATTTCGAAAAAAGGATGCTCAACTTGTATTTTATTTTCAGTGACAACGAAATTCTCCTTGATCAAAACACTGTTATTCACAGTTTTCCTCTAATTTTTCAGTTTTAATTTTCAGATATCCTTAGGAAACTGTTTATCTTTCTATAACATTTTTATGTTAGACTAAGTGCTGTTCTGCAAGTAAGTACGTCTTTCCAGTTAGTTTTTGTCCTTTTTTTCTTTGCAAACAGTTTTAATTTTTTCTCTAAACAAATTATTCGATTGCTGAAACTCTGTCATAGGTTAGATTATTATGTCAAGGGTATCAGACAGAGCGTATTCTTAACGATTCCCGTTATTTTTCTCGGATGAACCTTCAATTTCTATTTAGTCACAGCTTCCAAAGACATGGCAAACAGATTCTTATTCTTATATTGAAAAAAGAAAGAAAGAAAAAGCTCAGTCATAGAAAATAAACACAGCTCAATCAGGAGCACTTTTAGCGTTTTGTGTGGATAATTTAGGCTGTCACCGAATGAATCACTGAGTTTCTTCCGTTTATTTTCTTTTATTTTAAGGGGAAGGAAGAAGAGTCTATGGGAGGATCAGTTAAGGAGAAACTTAAGATATTCTTAACACTAATCGTTTCGCTCCTCATTCTTTATTCTTATAATAACTGACCTAATGTAGGGTGGAGGGCAGTTAATCTAATTTCTTTAGTATTTTTGTTTCTCTAAGGTATCTGACTATATTTTCCGGGAAAATGTAATATTCTGACGTAAATGAAGCCTATGAATTGTCCTACTTAATTTCAATGCTGCATCAATATAGATATACAATTCTCTTTTTTAACAGCAACAAAATCTGAAAGTTTTACGCAAACAGCTGATTTTAAACGTCATCGTGTGGGTGTATTTAGGCTATCGGCAACTGAATACTGACGCGTTTATTGTAGCGTGATATTGTTTTACGCATAAACTTCTTTTCCTCTATTAAACGACATAATTTCCTTTTGTTGTTATTGTAGTTATTTTATCGGAGTCGTATCTTCGATTTCCTTTGTTTTTAATTGTTTGTTATTCGTTTGTTTTGCACTCTTATTTGTAATCATAGAGCGGATTATCCTCTGACACAATGTATTGTAAACAATTCCTTGTGACAAAGTAACTATTAATGCAAAAATAATTAAAAATTACGGTACAGTAAATAAATTAATTTCAGAACTTGCATTTTATTTGCTGTGAGCATGCTTATATAAGTGCAATAAACAAAGCAGAATAGAAATGTATATTTAAGAGTTTCTGTATCGGTAATAACAGCTAGTTATGAAAAAAAAATCGTGGGCGTAAAAGAGACATTTGGACTGCCCGATGTTGATTTTAAACCAAAGTCTCATATTTGAAGTTCAGCTACCATGTATCGAGTATGGAAGCGCAGGGTAGTAAAAGCTTTGGGTGCTGCTTTCTTGAAATGGTATCAAGCCTAAAATAAAACTCGTAGTTTTCATAATTATTTAACTGATATATTTGTCATGTAAGGATCAGCTTCGTATCTTTAATCCCTCAAGTTTATTAGTTTTTTCTTTTTACTTTAGTCGCACTGAGTATTTTTGGCGTCATATCTCATTTTTAATGAGTTCTTAACTGATCTAATTTAATAACTTTTGAGAAACCCCGTGTGATTTTATTAATTTTTATAAAAATTATTTACCTTATTTGCAATAATTTACCTTTTACTTTGGAAAATAATTGTAATAAAGATAATTTTTAATTGTTTTTCTACTGAAAAAATATTAATTAGCAAATTAATTTATAAATTCAAACGATGGGAATTTTTTCTCCTGTTTATTTTATTCTCAATGTGTTTCATAGAAAAGGATAGTGATATGATTTCACTATGTGCATTTTGTAAACTGAATACTATAAAACTTATGCACAGTTAGAATAAAGCTAAAACAAGGGTTTATAATATTATATAAGTTTACATAAAATTATCTGACAGTAATGCAATACGGTAACATACTTTTTTCTCTATACTGATGTTACTTTTTCTTGTATTTTTATTAAAACCTGTTCCTCTTAAGTTTACTGAAACTCTTTAACAAGCTGCAGTTTTCATATAATTTTTTCCTAGTTTATAATTTTAAAAAAGTAACTTCTCCAGGAAATATCGACTTTTATTCAGAGTCTTGTAATGATATGGTGAATTTATCTTTCACCAAATCACGACGGCATTATTAGGACAACGTGGTCATATGCAAAATTTAAATTTACTATCGTTTTACATCTTAAAAAGACCTTTCTTCTCCCCCTTTGTAAATATGTATTACATAGTTTGTTATATCAATTTTCTTTTAAATGTATCATAGACAGTTTGTGTTTTTAGGACAGTTACCATATATGGTAATGCTTAAGAAACTATTTTATTACTGACTCAATGTCAAATCTGACCAGAGGAAGGGTCTACTTTTGGGATGTTACGGTGAAAAGCAAAAGTGGGAAAGTGTTGTAATAAATGATTTTATGCAATAAACTGTGACCCTCTTTTGAAGAATGACCACAGCTAGCTTTCTACTATGGTTACAACTGCAACTTTAAGGTGGAAAATTGCGTTATTTTATGTTTAATCTGACACACACAAACATACATATATATATATATATATATATATATATATATATATATATATATATATATATATATATATATATATATATATATACACTGAAGTGCCACTGAATTAGGGATACCTACCTAGTAACGAGTTGGGCCTCCTCTGGCCTTGATAACGGCTGCCATACGACGAGGCATAGATTCATCAAGTTTCTGGAAACGTTCCACGGGAATGGCTTGCCAAATATTGGCTAAAGCTGTCCATAATTCAGTAAGGTTCTTTGGTGCTGTGTGATGGCCTTTCACGCCTTGTTCCAAAACATCCCAAAGATGCTCAATAGGATTTACCCATACGGTGAAGCGAGCGTTGCACAGTCCGTTTACTGACTGTACGACTGGCACCGTCATTAAACTGGGTGGTAATTTGAGCTAATGTTTGGCTTCGCTGGCTACATACAATACGCCTGAGCCGTTTCTCACCACGCACTGTCAAGGGTAATTGTCCTTTGCAGTTTGCCCGATCGCTAGTTTTTTTTCCACCATCCATGTATTCTTGGTATACTCTTGACACTGTCGACCTTGAAAATCCTAGCTGTCTGACGATTTCAGAAAATGAATGGCCCATGCGTCGCGCACCTACGATTTGTCCGCGATCGAAGACGTCTAAATCAGGTAGTTTACCCATACTGGCAATTCCAACAACTAATTCAGAACAACCACAGTACGCGCTATATATGCAATAACCACAGCGCCCTCACTTGCGCATACATGATGCGCAGAGCTACACAATTTGCATAGGCTTTGCTATTCCTAATTCAGTGGCACTTCAGTGTATATATATATATATATATATTTATATATAATATTATACAATATCGGAGGTGAAGCATAACACACACACACACACACACACACACACATATATATATATATATATATATATATATGTATACTGACTCTTTTGGATTTTTGATCTCTACAGGAATTTTGTCAGATCGATCTCTCATATCATTTCTCATGTATAATTATGTGGCCCGTGCGAAAAATGCAACAACAAACAATGGTGCTTAAGGATAATATAAAACCGATTACAAAACACCTTTGGACACAAAATTGGAGGTGAAGCATAACACAAAACAGTGCAACGTGAGATATGTACATGTCAAAACACCTTTGTAGGCGATATTAAAAGTTAAGTATGACACAAACTAGTGGAAAAGTGGATATTTACATTACAAAACCTTATTGTATACACTATTTGACCGTGCCGTATCGACGCAACCGGGGAAAGAACTGTAGGGGCCAAAAGTCAATTTTTAATTTTTATTTTTAAACTAACAATGCAATGTGTAATTCTAAATTAACAATACGTCAGAAGCGGAGAACGTAATCTTTAAAATGGTACCTCACTTATTGATTTTGGTTAAGTGTGAAGGGAGAAAAAGGGATCGTCAGAAAAAATCTCTTTCTAGAAATAATATATATTAGGTGGCCCGTGCGACCCTTTCGCATGCGATTAAAATACAATAAATTATATATCAATGTTGGTCGTTTGTAGAAGGAGGAAAGAAGAACCGGTTCATTTGTAGTAATTGTTTATTTGTCAAATAACAATAGTGCGTAAGGATAATACAAACCAATTACAAAACGCCTTTGGTCATAATATTGGAGGAGAAGCATAAAGAAGGAGAACATGAGATATGTACATATCAAAACACCTTTGTAGACAATATTAACATTACAGGGATATTTACATTACAGCACCTCTTTGTGCACACTATTTGACCCTGGATGCCATTTCGACGCATCCAGGGAAAGAACTTTAGGGCCCAAAGTCAATTTTATACTTCGATTTTTGAACAAACAATACAGTGTATCATTCCGAATTAACAATTCGTAAGAAGCGACGAGCTTAATCTTTAAAATGGTACCTCATTTATCGGTTTTGGTTAAGTATGAAGGGAGAGAAGAGGATCGTCACAAATAATCCCCTTCTAGAAATAATATATATGGTTTTTCCATGCAAAAAGAATAATGTACACCTATGCAGATGTTACCAATAAAGAAACTCATTAATGAAATCACAGAATGATAATAAAAGCAAACAATTTTTAAATTTAAAAGTTCAGTGGGATTGATTGTGGTAAAATGAAAAAGCTAGCTTGAGCGCCATCTAGGGGAAGGAAAATTGTTTATAATAGTTATACTTCAATTTTCAAACAAACAATAAGATGTGTAATTCTAAATTAACAATTCGCACGAAGCGGAGATCTTAATCTTTAAAATGGTACCTCATTTATCGATTATGGTTAAGTATGAAGGGGAAAAAAGGTATAAACAAAAAAACACCTTTTAGAAATAATATATATAGACAGATGCTAATTACCTTTATGTATTTGTTTTCCTTCGGTACATAAGCAGCAACATTACATCACAATAAAAGATGAATTTTACACATTCTTCTTCTCTTGTTATTGTTAGTACAATATGAATTTGTGAGTTAGGGCTTATATTTTATCTTTGACATTCCATGGTTATATTTATTTTCAAACGAATTTGTTCAAGCTCATTATTTGATAAAAATGTCTCATGTATTATCATGACCTCTAAGTCGAAATGTTAGATCTTATACAATACATATATGTCAAATCTTACGTAAGACTTCCCTCTGATCTACTCCCGTTTGGCCATTCTATTAAATATACAGGTATATTTTAAGCATACGAGCTTTTACTCTCAAAGGCTATCCCCTTTTTTCACGCATTTCAATAGTTTTTTGACACGAATTGTTGAAATGGGCAGTATCATGTAAACTCCACAAGTCGTTTGTCAACTGTCACATAAAAATACAAGATTGGACGATTTACGTAACATTCTAGAAAAATAGAT
Organism: Dolomedes plantarius; assembly: GCA_907164885.2. Taxonomy (NCBI): domain Eukaryota; kingdom Metazoa; phylum Arthropoda; class Arachnida; order Araneae; family Dolomedidae; genus Dolomedes; species Dolomedes plantarius. The sequence goes on from OU015494.1 coordinate 26,622,524, forward strand.
ATGTAAAGCCACCTAAGCGGAGCATAGACAGAAAAGTCAGTAACTGTAATATGGTTGAAACTGAACCCTGTATCAAAACTAGTAGTAGTGGGGTCAGTAATGATTGACTGCAAGGTTCCGTAAGTAAAAATTATAAATCATAAAAAAATTGTGAAAACATTTTAAAACTTCTTGTTTAAAAATTATAAAGTATTGTAACATGCAGTTGAAATCGAAAAAAAAAATATCTGGAAATAGAAATCACGCTGGAGCTACGTCAAACCGCAGAAATCTAGGGTGGCGGATGTTTTTATGAAGAGAAAGTTTTACGTGTGTGCAATAGGTATAAACTGAAAGAACCCATTACAACACGTTTTGTCGAGCAAAACTATTTTTAGTGTGCTTTTCTCTGTTAGTTGACTTCTAAAGACTACCTCAAGCAGCCATATGGTGTACTGTTATTGGTATAGAGTAATATATATCAATGAGAATTGCAGCTATGTAGTCATATCATTGGATTTCGAATAAATGTTCATTACATACATAACAACATATTGCTTTCTTCTACGATTACTACGTGATGAACCCAGGGTCCAGTCCAGCCCTGAAGAAATCTGTCTGCAAAAGACATCAGACACAAAATAAACGGGTATTAACCTTAACTTTCTTGTCTCGTAACAATTAACAGGAAACATATCGGATGACAACTCTAATTATCAGAGGATAGTAATTTCGATGCTTCCGCTGTGAAAAAATTAATATCGCCCTGGCAAGCAAAGAGTTCTACAAACGCTTTCATCCTCAAGACTTCGCTAAATGAGCCGAAGACTTTTAGTACGTTAGCTGACTGGTGTTTCCGTGACAATATCGGGAATAAGCAGTAGGGAGATCTCCTTTTTTTGCCTTGTAGATTTTTCGCTCAGAAAAGAGAACTCACTGCGATTTTCTCGCCGGAAAACCACAGGCTCCGCGAATTTCATTGGTTTAGTAGTGGGCAGTATGAAAAGTGTCAATGAACAGATAGTTATATATTTTGAGGTGAGTGAAATGTGTTTCTAACGTTTATATGTGTTTAATTATTAGTAAATTGTTCGTAAATTTGCCCTTTTCTTGGCCTACATATGAAGATAAGCTTCGAATTATGCTAATTGAAAGGCCTCAACCGGAACCATTGGAACTTAAAATTGAACTCAAGGAAAAGAACCAAATATGTACTAACAGTTTTAATCTTGCTGACTGATTATTAAAAATACTTATGGTTAACCAGTTTAGGTGACTCTCATAAATTGTAATGTTGACAGTTTTCGCTTTTTCGGTTGAATCAGAACCTTTAAATAAGACAGATTTCTTAAGTTTTAATTATTCGGTTACGGCTTGAGATAAACATATAAAAATCACATGGTCCCATCAGGACGTTTACTGCTTTATGGATATTGGGACCTTAAAGAGCTACAAAGGAAGAAGAACGCTTGAACAACTTGCCTATTTTGTCAAGCGGGAAACAGATTCTTCTAAATAGGGAAAAATAAGAAGAGACCTTTTTATGATAGCGTAACACTCTGTTTCAGATATAAATAGAGTTTAAGAACAAATAAAATAATACGCGAAGCCAAAGAATTAAAACCCATGACGTTATGATTATTATGATTGTTTAAAATCATGTTAGGAAGCACTGGCAGTAAGAGGGTAGTGAGTTGAATTTTGAGATCTTGAACCAAAAATACACCACTGATGTCCGAGTAATGGTTGATGTCTAGTTTTAATTTCACTAACAAATCCCCCTCTGTCAGAGCCAAATATATAAAATAAACAAACCTATTATAATAATGTTTCCATTTAATGAAATATGTATTTTCCTTTACGTTAGTATACATTTCTGAGAGCGCGATAACTGTTAAAGGATTGATCTCTGGTTTCATGAAATTCTTGTCAAAAAGGCTTATAAATTAGAAGGGGTAAACTGTTGCTTTTCGTTGTAATTCATTAAATAGATATCTTTAATGAATAATGCAGATATTTATTTCCCTTAGTGAAATAGATATTTACATTATTCATAGTGCAGATGTTTTCAGTTTATTAAATGCCATGAAATTGAAGAATATGAAACTATCCACATTAAATTCGATATATAGGGTCTACATTTAAAATGTTTGAATCAACATTGAGGTTTTAGAAAATTCGAAGGAATTTTTTTTTCCTTTTAAACACTTAAATAATAAAATAAAACTTTTTAAATGAAGTGATGTTCGAGTTATACCTAATGCATGCAAGTTACAAGAATTACACAAAATGTTACATGCACCGGAAGGTTCAGAAATATGAAATCCATCATTATTTTAGTTTGAAACTAGTTTTTATATTTGATACCTCTTCCACTTAAAATCTGTAAATTATTTACCTTCATTTTTAAACAACAGCAAATATCTAGATATTTTTTTTAATTACGATGTCTCGTAATAATCCCACTCTGCTGGGAAGTAAAATACTTTCAAACAAATCTTTACGAACAAAACGTATCCTAGAGTGTTACTAGTCAACTCCTATTTTTAATTCGGAATCGTATATTCCGGATTATAAATCGAAGAATGAATCTGACGTTTCTATCATATTTTACTCAGATAAAAAGGATGTTAAAAATGACCATAAATGTGTTGGAGAAAAATTTCACAAAGAAAATCTGATGATTTTTTTCTTAGGTTATTATAACCGTCTGTTGGGACCAAGGGTTGTACTTGGAATTCCAGATCAAAATGCCAAATCCAACAAAGCTATCTAACCTATGTAAGAAGTCTGACTCCGACCCTTGTGGTGCTATTAAAAACCGGAGCCGCAACTTCATCGCCCATAGCCTTCGGGACTTGATCTGATGTTACATGTCGGTCAAGGGGCATAAGCAACAACAACAACAACCTATGTAAGAAACTCAGTTCTTTTAACCTCCGTTCCTCGCGATTATTCCTCTCTTTCTGTGGCAAACTTAAAAGAATGTTGGCCTGCATATATTTTTAATTCTATCCATAAATTTTTATTTCATATTTGACTAATCTTCCAGAACCATTTCAATCATCTGGCGTCCTTGTAACAACCACCTGGGTGGACCGGAAATCAAACCTGAGACTCTTACCCTTTTCCTTACGGGGTGGGATAGCATGTGTCCCAAGTATACGGGCCCAAGAATGAATGAATATATATATATATATATACCGGGTGGTTATAATGAAACTTCCCCCTATAAACGGCATCCTACAGCGCAAACGGGTGAACGGAATGCAACGAAATTTTGCATATGGGCTATACACAAGATGTGCTCACGGAATTTCAAAAAAAAAAAGTTCCAAAATGTCCACCAGAGGGCGCCTTTTCGGGAAAAACAGGAAATGTCCACCAGAGGGCGCCTTTTCGGGAAAAACAGGAAATTTAATACAATAAATGACCAAAAAGGAATACAGAAACAATATTAACATTTATTGACTAGTTTCTGATCACCTTGCCATCGAACCACATTAAGTAAAGGTAAGGGAGAAACAAAAACAGTTCAGTTTGCAGAAACAAGAACAGATTAGGACGAAATTGCACAAGAGGAGCAGTTGTTTATCGTGTCCAGGACGATGTAGGTAAAGCTGCTACACTTGACCACCTTCATTCACCTGCAAAATTTCAAGTCGATGGACATTGTGTTCAGCAGCAGATCGTAACTGATCAGTCGTAAGGCTTCGCACATGAAGCGTTATGGAGTTATGGAATCGTTATGGCGTTTGAAATTTTGCAGGTGAATGAAGGTGATCAAGTGGAGCAGCTTTCCCTACATCGTCCTGGACACGATTAACAACTGCTCCTCTTGTGCAATTTCGTCCTAATCTGTTCTTGTTTCTGAAAACTGAACTGTTTTTGTTTCTCCCTTACCTTTACTTAATGTGGTTCGATGGCAAGGTGATCAGAAACTAGTCAATAAATGTTAATATTGTTTCTGTATTCCGTTTTGGTCGTTTAATGTGTTAAATTTCATGTTTTTACCGAAAAGGCGCCCTCTGGTGGACGTTTTGGAACTAAATTTTTTTCTAAATTAAGTGAGCGCATCTCGTGTATAGCCCATATACCAAATTTCGCTGCATTCCGTTCACCCGTTTGCGCTGTAGGATGCCGTTTATAGGGGGAAGTTTCATTATAACCACCCGGTATATATATATATATATATATACACTGCTGGCCACCCAAATTGCAACACCAAGAAAGACAAGAGATATCACAGCAAAATTTATTTTGTAGATAACATGTTGACCAAGTATCAAATGATTAAATTTATAGACTTCTGTGAAGTGTGGTTCCTGCCAAAATCAGTAGCCAGAGTAACCGCCATTGTTGGAGATCACCGCTGCCACACGCCTCGGCATTGATTCAAAGAGACTTTGGATGAGTTCTTGGGGTACAGCAGACCAAGCAGCTTCCACACGTTGCCAAAGTTGATCTGCTGTGGCATCTGGGGATGGAATCTGGGTCAATCGTAGAGCAACCATGGACCACATGTTTTCTATCGGCGAAAGATCCGGAGAGCGAGGCGGCCAGGGAAGCAATTCAATCTGGCGATTGACGAAGAACCGTTGGATAATGCGTGCCACGTGTGGTCACGCATTATCCTGTTGAAATATGGCTGTGGGCAAGCCCTGAAGGTAAGGTAGGACAACTGGCTCCAACACCTCGGAGATGTAGCGCTGGCTGTTTAAAGTACCGGCAATGCGTACTAGAGGTGTGCGAGAGTGATATCCAATACCGCCCCATACCATAATACCCGGTGCAGGACCAGTGTGGCGGTGCATAACGCAGCTATTCAGCATCCTCTCTTCACGGTGTCTCGAGACTCGAATGCGACCATCGTGGTGTTGCAGACAGAATCGTGACTCGTCAGTAAAGACAATTTCATTCCATTCTGCCGTCCACATCCTTCTGTCATCGCACCATTGGCGGCGGAAACGTCTGTGGTTCTGCGTCAAGGGTAGACAAAGCAATGGACGTCTTGCGGACAGATCACTCTGCTGTAAACGGCGTCGAATGGTACGCGCAAACACTGGATGATGCGTTACAGACCGCATGTGCTGTCCTATGGTTCGTGATGTGACTGAGCGATCCGTCACTGCCATGCGCATAATTTGCCTGTCATCACGTGAAGTGGTGCGCTGAGGTGGATGCGATCGAACACGCCGGTCCGTCGTACCCTCCTGCATCCAACGATCACATATCCGCATTACAGTTGTTTGGTTTCGTCCAACACGACTACCGATTTCCCTGAAAGATAATCCACAATCTCGGTAGGCCACTATCCTTCCTCTGTCGAACTCGGATACTTGATCAAAAGATGATCGCTGTTTTTGACGAGGCACAATTGATCGTTTTTTTTGAAAAAACCACAAGAAAAACACAATTGCCGAACTTGAAATCGTTGAAATCTCCAAGCCTTAAATAGCGCTTTGAAGTGGCGCCACAGGCGCGCGTGATGTGCGTCTGCGCTGAAATTCTAATCATTTGCATATCTCACCTCCGCTAATGCATGTTGTAAATTTCATGTTATTTGCATGTTTCCTTCAGGGTATTGCATTTACAGTGGCCAGCAGTGTATATATATATATATATATATATATATATATATATATATATATATATATATATATGTGTGTGTGTGTGTGTGTGTGTGTGTATGTATAATCCCCTTAATGACCGTTCTTTGAAAGGGGGTAGGAAATTTCCCGTTCTAAAGGGGGAATTGGAAAAAATGGGTCCCGTAAGCTAAAGGTTAACCTCGACGCCGGTGTTCTATCAATTGAACTTCCTCATCGGTGTGACTAACCCATTATTTTTTTAATTTTCTTTCCTCTTTTCCTATTTTCCTACATGCTGCATTTTAAAAGTTGAAAAGAGAAATCTCTATTGTGAAGATGAACTTAAAATTTGAATGCTTCAACAATAGTAGTACTATCAATAGCAAAGTAAATCACGCATAAAAGAATAGATGGTTATAAAAATAATATAAATTTAAATGTAAATATTTTGAATGAAAATGCTGAAATGCACCAAAAATGCTTGGTTTTATTTTAAGACAATTTCGCATGCTGTTCCAACTTAAAGTAGAAGTTTGTAACAAAAATACTTTAGGTCACTAATATCCTTTAGACTACATTGTAAACTTTACTGTGAAATTGGTGAACTTAAAATATGAAATCTAGTTATCCATAGTGAATGTAACTTTTTAGATGCGAGGGAATCGACAAATAAAAATATAGATGCTGTTACTTCGAATTCTTAGTCCTTGAAAGTTGCGGAAAAGAAAAGCACAATCTAAAACTGTTTTAAAATTACCGCATATTTCCATCTGAAAATCGATGTTTCTGTAGAACGCAACAATGAAACAGAAATCTAATAGAGCCTGACTTCAAATTCAAATATTCATACTATTTTTGAAGCTAAACTTTTCGTTAACATGCACAATGCAGACCTCAGATGCTACAGAATTTTGAAGATTATCTGAAAAGAAAAATTGTTAAAAGCCTAGTTGTATACGTGATCGTGATCAATGTAAAGTCAGTTAAGGGCCAATTAAAAAGCTAAACAACAGATTCTTTGAAAATGCTGGAATTAGTTCCGTAAGTTTCAATCAATGATGAAAAGCCAAATATAATCATGGGCCATACCACTTAATTATATAAAAGAGAACATTTCATCTGGATATGTTTAATTTTTTTTCCAAACTGTTAGAAATAGAAGAGAAAGTGTTTAGTTCAAACATAATTCACATCGTATCATATTAATTTCTGTTTTACATTTAATTCTAACTTATTCTGCTTGTAAGAATAACGTTTATCTCTAATTAGATTTTTCAAAATACATAGAATTTACTAACAAAATCATAAATAATAAGATATTTTAATTTTTGTTTTCAAAATCACGGGCTGTAACAGCAAGTTATTGGGGTTCGTATTAGGGTACGTTTACTCCACATGAAATAAACGCTTGCAGTCGCAACATGTAGCCTAAAGGTGACACATGTGAGATTGAAGCTTAACTAGATCTCAGCTGTAATACACTCATGGACAAAAAAATTAGCGCACCAAGAAATAATTGCGGGATCGTAACGAAACTTGCAATGAAGGTACATGTCTGGGAGATATGCAAATGATTAGAAATGCAGCGTGATTGCGCATTACGTATAGCCGGTAGAGGGCGTTGAACATCGTACTCTGTGGAGTATAAAACAGGTAACCAAAGATTGTTTGAGTGTGCTGAATCATTTACAAAGGAAGAGCTGAGATAGACATACCTTTACGCCGTGTTCGAAGACAATATAAGCAGTTGTCGCAGTTTGAGAGGGGGAGAATCGTCGGGATGATGGAAGCTGGGTGGTCAGCTAGGCGAGTAGCTCGTCAATTAGGCCGCTCTGATTGTGTTGTGAGGAGGTGTTGGGACCAGTGGACCCGATAGATGTCATGTACACGAAGACCAGGCTCAGGACGCCCTCGACAGACCAGTCATCGAGAAAACCGCCACATCGTAAGAAATGCACGCGTACAGCCAACTGCTTCATCGGCCGCCATCCAGGCACAGGTAGCACCTTCACTAGGGGCCTCTGTGTCTTCTCGAACCATACGAAGGCACCTGGCTGAAGGACAGTTGGTATCGCGGCGCCCATTACGTGTGCTGCCCTTGACGCCCACCCATCGACGCCTCCGTTTGGAGTTTTGCCGCGCACGAGGAAACTGGACTGCAGCGGAATGGAACCAGGTCGTCTTTAGCGACGAATCCAGATTCAATCTCGGCAGTGATGACAATCATGTTCTTGTGTGGAGAGCCCGTGGTGAACGCTTCAATCCTGCCTTTGCTGTACAGCGACACATCGCTCCCACAGCTGGTGTGATGGTGTGGGGTGCCATTGCCTATAATACACGGTCACCCCTAGTATTGTTCCGTGGCACCATGACAGCCCAGCGGTATGTTCATGAAATCCTGCAACCACATGTGTTGCCACTCATGCAACGGCTCCCAGGAGCCATTTTTCAACAAGACAATGCTCGGCCTCATACGGCAAGGGTATCACAAGACTGTCTCCGCACTGTTACTACCCTTCCTGCCTTATCCCCAGATTTGTCTCCAATCGAGCATATCTGGGATCATTTGGGACGACGAGTTGGGCATCCCACGAGTTTGAACGAACTAGAGCCAAGGTTACAGCAAATATGGAACGAAATGTCTCAAGACATCATACAGAACTTGTATGACTCAATGCCCGATCGTATCGCATCGTGCATTCGCGCTAGAGGGGTATTAACGGAGGGCTAGAGGGTTATTCCAACGGAGTATTAACTCCTCCGTTCTTTTGCCTTTTTCTTTGGTTTTCTTATCATTTATTTATATCAAAGTAGTCATTACGTATGTAAAATTTCGTTTCATTTTGACGACTCCTTCTTGGTGCGCTTATTTTTTTGTCCATGAGTGTATATGAAAACGGTGTGCCCGAGAGCTAAGGACTCTTGTACCTATAACAGCCTATAGTCATCATTCCTTAGGGCATACCATAAAACAAAAGCTAGTTGTAACGTCGTAATAAAAGTACTCAAGACGGATTAATTTAAAGACAGCTTATATTACAAATATTTATATCAACTATGTACATTGGTCTCAGGACCATTTCAGTTTTCCTCTCAGAGAAGAGCTCGCCGCAAGCAGGATCCGAGTGTCCCTAACAGAGGGTTCCTCCGAAACTGGTCTCTTAGACTGCGACCTGTGGTCCGTGTGTCGTTTTCATGTGGTCCGCGAAATATTGGCCTTTCGGCATAATAATAATTTTAAAAAAACATTCGGATTTATGTTATTAAAATATCAAATTAAATTAGTCTCGTGATTATTGTGGAATCGGCCTTTCCGCCGTTCTGCCTGCTTCACTGACTGAGGCCACGCCCCTCGTGCCTCGAGTTGTCAACATCTCGGCCGCCGCTTCTTGTCCTTGTCGCTCGTGCTCACACACACACTGCCTGTGTCGGGAGTAGGAACTCGACACCTCAACTCTACTTAGACAGATACTTTTGAAAATACGCGCCAGTGCAATCGTTGCAACGTGCATAGTGTTGGCTCAGAATCCCACTGTTCAGTGGTGATTTGGCTAGTTTAAATATGAGTAAACAGATGAAATTGCCTGCGTTTTTGAATAAGAAATGTGATGATAAGAAAGTGAATGTAGCTGAAGCTAGTACCAGTAGGCTTACAAGTGATAGTGATAGCATAATCACAAGTGGACCAAAAAGAAGGCTGCCAACCGTAAGTATAGCAATGATTATATTAAATACAGCTTTACATGTATTGAAGATTGTGGTATCCAGTTACCATAATGTGTAATATTCACAGAGGTTTTGAGCAACGAAGCAATGAAGCCGGCTAAGCTAATAAGACATTTTGAAACAAAACACAAGGAGGTTAAGGAAAAGCCATTACATTTTTTCAAGCGTAAGGAATCTGAACCTTGAAAAATGTTCTTAAACCGTATTCTTCTCATGATGAAACCACTTTGAAAGCATCTTATCTTATTTCACTTAAAATCGCACAAGCCAAAAAGCCATTTACCACAGGAAAAGATTTAGTTTTTCCATATATTTTAGATGCAACAAAGGTAGTTTTAGGTGAGAAATGTGCCAAAATGTTTTTAAAGAATCCCTCTTTCTAACAATATGGTAGTAGTATAGGAATGCGTGATTTCACCTCACTTTTTCCACTAAGACGGATTGAATGATTTTAGATGTATGATTTCATCGAATTATGTTTTGTTTTTTATACAATTACGATAGTTCATTTCCAATTCCGAGGAATGCGTGATTTCACCTCACTTTTTCCACTAAGACGGATTGAATGATTTTAGATGTATGATTTCATCGAATTATGTTTTGTTTTTTATACAATTACGATAGTTCATTTCCAATTCCGCTACATTTTTCCACAAAAAAAGTGAAAAAAAAAAGAGTGAGAATATAAATTGGAACTACTATAAAATAATAACCACTGCTATTGATTTTATATTGTATTTAGCTTAATTTCTTTACATAGTAAATTTAGGATTAAATGTTTCGCTATCAGCAAGATTTGGAAATATGTTTTTCCCATATAATCAAGATTAAATATCGGGTCAAGGAAATTTTGAAATCTAATCGCGAAACATACAAGGCTAATAAATATTTTTAACTTGTGAAGTGTGTTCTTCTAGACGATTATCATCTACGCAACGCTCAAAGTTTAATGGCATCTCGTCAACGTCTCATAATCAGTTTTGTCTATGCAAGATTAGCTTTTTTTCTCTAGAATAAATTTTTTACGAAGATAGATTCTATATAAATAATTTTCAGAGCTTGTATTTTCACATGCTTCAACTAGATCAACTATAAACTAGAAGCATGTCAACTCAAGGTAAGAATTTTTTTAAATTTATGTTAAGTGTATCTTTCTATAAAATTGTTTTCTCCTGGTAAAAAATAATTTTGTCTAATCATATTATTTTGCGATATATTTAATTTTTTAATGTATAATAATATCTTGAAGTTCATACTGTTTTAATTAAAAAATAGAATTCAGTGTAGAAAATTACCCTACTTGTAAAAAATTATTTTATCTATTCATATTATTTCGAGATATATTTAATTTGTTAATGCAAATAAATATCTAAAACATAGTAGCTCTTGAAATGAAATTAATACTATTTTAAAAGAAATTTAAAAACAAAAAATTGAATTAACTGCTTGTAAACATTATTTTGTCTGTTGTCTGATCATATTAATTTACAATTTGTTAATACATAATAATATCTAAAACATAGTAACACTTGAAATGAAATTAATACTATTTTTTAAAAAAAATTTTAAAAAAATAGAATTGACTGTTTCTTTGTAAAAAATTATTTTGTCTGATTATATTATTTCATGCTATGTTTTAATTTGTTTGAATAATAATATCTAATACATAATAATAATAATAATAATAATATCTAAAACACACTAAAAACTATAATATTTTAAAAGAATTGTTTTTTAATAAAAAATAGAATTGACCACTGGAACATATAAATTTCATCTGGATGATGATTCAGACGAGGATGATCAAAAATCAAACGACGAAAGAAAATCTAAAAAAAGAGGCCGAAAAAGTTTATCCAGTGATCCCACTGCAAAACAACAAAAGAAGACAAACCGCTTCGATATGGACTTAGCTGATGAAGATGTCACAGTGCTAATCCCTGAGTTTAGAATTAATCTAAGCAAGACGTTAGAAATGTACATTAAGGAATTTAAAAACAATCATTATATAGGATTTGGGAGAAGAGACGAAAATAGTCTTGAACCTAAATACCGTTTCAATCTTCCTTTAACTTTATTTCCAAAAATTAAGGAGGGTATAAAAGCTATCGACAAACTTATAAAAAACAGTACTTAAGAAGGGAGGTAGACTCTTATATGATACTGAATCTTATATGATACTAATATGTTATAACTTATATACATATACATGTTTATTGTATGATATACTTATGATTTTATATGTTTAAATACAATAGTTTTTACTCACTATTATGTAATAATGAAATTTCTAAAGCTTTCAAGTAGTTTTAAAAATTTTACATCTAGTTATAGATTAAAAACAAATGCAAATGATGTTTTAAAACAACTAAAAACTGTAAAATCTAAGATATTCAAATTAATATCTAAAACTCAAATTTGTTTAAGAGTAAGATACATAATATGTGTAAATATTATATTTTCAAAGACAATTTTAAACGAAGTAAAGAATGAAACAGCATATTTCTGTTCTTTCGCAGAGCGATTAACATCTATATATGAGTTTAACAGAAGTTACTCTAGAGTTGTAGACAAAATATTAACATCAGTTGAAAACTTTTGTCGCAATGGGTCTGGATATGTGATTGATACTATTACCGCTATTGATTTACATATTGGTAAATATAATTGTTTAAAGGGATCTTGCTCATCTAAACATGTTAAATTACCTTCTTATTTTAAAAATAAAAGATGTTTGCTTAATGTAAAATCCACAAATGATAGATGTTTTCTTCATTGCATTCTAGCAGCTCGTTTTCCAGCTTGCAGGAAACAAAATCGAATTTCTATATATAAAAAACATCTAAAATACATTGATATGCGTGACTTACATTTTCCAGTTAAAATAAATAAAATTAAAAAATTTGAGGTTAGAAACAATATAGCAGTTAATGTTTTCGGCTTTCAGAAACAATTATTCCCTCTATATAAATCTAAGCTGAATGAAAAGCAATCAAAAAATATTGTAGATTTACTTCTATATAACTCACATTATTTCTTAATAACTGATTTAAATAAAGCTTTAGGTGATAAAAATAAAAATGTATTCTGTAGGAATTGTTTATGCGGTTTTTACATGAAGTCTACGCTACAAAATCATATTAAAATGTGTGAAAGTTTTTAACCTCAAAAACTAAGTTTACCAGAAAGTTTAGAAATAAAATTTTCATCCTATGAGAAAACATTTAAATCTCCTTTTGTTCTATATTGTGACTTTGAGTGTATCACTTCTAAACTAAGTTATAATTTACCAGATTTTACAAAATCATCCACTACTGAAATTGAACTGCATGAGGCTATTTGTTTCGCGATAATAGTTACAGATATTAACAATAAAATTGTATACAGCACATATTATGTAGGTGAAAATGTTATAAATACTTTCATTGCTAAAATCAAAATGCTTTCGCTTGTTATATTAGAAAAATTAAAAGTAAACATTCCTATGAAGAATGAAAAACCATTGACTGAAGCTAAAATATGTATAATATGTAAAAAAAAATTTAAAAATACAGACATAATTTGCAGAGGTCATAATCACATAACCGGGGAATTCCACGGTTTTGCTCATAGAGGATGTAATTTAAGCTTCAAACCAAATTTTTACATACCAGTTGTAATCCACAATTTATCAGGTTATGATTCACATATCATATTAAAACACTTATCAAATAGTTTAATCCAGAAAATTAACATAATACCAATGAATACGCAAAAAATGTTAAGTTTTACTCTTGATAACTTAAAGTTTATTGATAGTTTCTTATTTCTCAACAGTAGTTTGCAAACATTAACTGAAAATTTAAAAAATAGTAATTATCCTTTTAATGCTTTTAATGATTTTTTTTCATGTTATAAAAACAGAAATTTGCTTCAACAAAAAGGAGTGTTCCCATACTCATATTTCAGTTCTAAATCAGTTTTAGAAGAAAAGTCTCTACCAGCTAAGGAAAATTTTTTCAACAATTTAACTAACTCAGAAATTACTGAAAATGAATATGAATTAGCTCAAAATGTGTGGAAAAGTTTTGGTTGTCGCCGCTTCAGAGACTATTTAAAACTATATCAATTCACTGATGTGGTGTTATTAGCAGAAGTGTTTAATGTTTTCAGACATTTAGCTCATTCATTTTATGAGTTAGATCCTGTAAATTTTTTTTCAACTCCAGATCTTGCATGGCATGCTGGGTTGAAATTCACTAATATAAAATTGCAATTATTGCCAGATATTGACATGTATTTAATGATTGAGAAAGGTATGAGAGGTGGTTTAACAGTACTTGGAAAAAGACATGCTTGTGCAAATAATCCCTACATCCCAGATACATTTAAGAAGTGTAATTTAAGAAATTACATAATATCAATTGATTGCAATAACTTATATGGTTTTGCAATGCAACAAAGCTTGCCTATAGAGAATTTTCGTTGGTTAAGTAAGGATGAAATTAAAGATTTAGATATTAAACACCTATCTTCTTATTCAGCAATAGGATATATTTTAGATGTTAATCTTCAATATCCAGAATGTCTTCATAAAAGACACAATGATTTGCCATTGGCGGCAGAGCATCTAGTTATTAAAAATGAAATGCTTTCTCAATATCAGAAACAATTACTAGAGCAACATGATATAAAATTTACTACTACACATAATAAAAAACTAGCTCCAAATTTTTATGACAAGGAAAATTATATTGTTTACTGTGACAATTTAAAGTACTATTTGAATAATGGTTTAATATTGAAGAAAATTAACAGAGTTTTAGCTTTTACACGAGCTCCTTGGTTGAAACCATATATAGAATTCAATAATGAAAAAAGGAAGCAAGCATTAACTGAATTTGATCGATCATTTTTCAAATTACTTAACAACGCATTTTTCGAGAAAACTTGTCAGAATATACGCAAACGTGTGAATATGAAAGCAGCGTTGAATGAAAATACTTGTAAAAAATATTTAGCATCTCCTGCACTCGAATATTTTGAAAGCATTAATGAAAATCTAACTCTTTGTAAATTGAAAAAGAACAATTTGTATTTAGACAAGCCAATTTATGTAAGTTTTGTAGTTTTAGAATTATCTAAGTTGCATATGTATAGAACTTACTATGATAAATTTAAAAATCTATATAATCAAAAATGTAATCTTTTGTATACTGATACGGATTCATTGGTTATGCAGATATATACTAACGATATTTATCTAGATATAAAAAAATATTTTAGAGATATTATTGATACAAATGACTATCCAAAAGATCATATTTTGTACACTGATATTTATGCTAATAAACTTGGTTATTTCAAAGATGAATGTAAATCAAAACCTATAAAAGAATTCATTGCACTTAAACCAAAAATGTATTCTTATGTGTATGCAGGAGAAAACAAGAAAACAGCGAAAGGAATCAAATACTCTACTGTTAAAAGTTTTAATCATGATTTATATAAAGAAGTCTTATTCAATAATAAAGTTTTGAGACATCAAGAATGTCATATTGTCAGCAAAAACCACGAGGTAAAAACTGTTGTTAAAAATAAAGTATCATTATCTAATTTTTTTGATAAGAAGTATATTGCTGATGATGGTATTCATACTATTTCTTATGGACATTTTAAAATAAGAACTTGAATTCAAATCTTTTGTTTTAAATGTGTCTATAAGTGTAAAAGTAAATTAAAAATTTTTTTTCATTAAAAAGAGAATGAAATAGCATAGATATTAGACTCATAAGAGAAAGTGTTTTCAGATTTTATATTTATTTACTTATTTATTTATTTATTTTTTGTTAGAATCTTCCTGTTAGAAATTCAAAATTGTAACCCCAGCCCAGATGTCGAGAAGTAAGGAAGGTCTAACTCTTTTACAATGTTTCACTGAACTAGTTTTCCAATTCGTTTTGGAACTAGTTCAGAAAAAAGACAAACAAGTTTTTATGAGAATTTTGAGGCAGAGGGGGGTTTACGAGTTGTCCGGCGTAAGACCTCCCAAGGGGATCTCATAACACCTGAGTCATGAGGTCCTTTTCACTTTGTGTATTGTTTTGTGTATTTTCTCTCTTGGGAGAATACACAAAATGATAGCACACTTTTCCCCCAGCCCTTATTAAATATTTTACCTACACTCTGATATTCGCAGAGGATTAAACTATGATTATGACTACAGAGAGGTTCGTGTTGATATCCTCTGTACTCCTCTTATTATAGTTCAGCACATAGTGCACAAAAACTACACAAACAAATTCGCAGACAAACATCACACACTTACACTACACATTAACACTATTTTTAGAAGATTCAAATTTTTTTATATGAGTGAAAAATATACAGTTAATCATATTTAAAATAATATATTGTTTGTAGTGAATAAGAATGTTTAAATGTGCAGAATGTTATATTTCAAGTTATAAATTTATGTAAAAAAATAATAAGTTGAAATAATGAAGAGAGTTTTGTTTGAGTTTTTTAACAAGAAGTACACTCCTGATTTTTGTTTTGTGTCTAATGTAGAGACACTTATCCTGAGACATCCATCTTTTGTTATTCACCACTATTATAACATCTACTTTATTATGGAACCATCATATACATGACTTAATATTAATCTCTATGAGAGAGAGGATCAAGCCTTATTCGGGATTTGAACCCAAGCCCAGTGTGTGGTAGCTCTAAGCGCTAACCACTATACTAAGTGAGGGCTGATGTAGAGAATGTTATATTTCAAGTATTCTATACGAATACTTGAAAGAATAAATAAAAATTATATGAATTCTTTAAATTTATAGAAAATATGGGTTTGGAGAATGAATTTATAGAACACTGTTATATACTAACAATAAATGCTACTATTTCTATTAATGTATAGTATATGAGTTTTTAACAAGTATATAGATGGAAAAAAGGACTATTACCAAATCAGAGTTTTACCACTTGTTGTATTAATCTTGATTTTAAGCATATTCTGTTTGAAGAATGCTTTTTTCTGCATGTGAAATTTTTTTAATCTATTTTTATGAATTTGTAATATGTATCACACAAATTGTAATAAAAAAAATGTATTGATATATTTGTTATGTTTTGTTTGAGTTATGTTTCATAAGGAGTCTTACAATAATGACTAAACTAAGCATTTATGTCAAAATAACTTTTATTGAATTACTTTTTTTTTTTTACAAAAAAGTCATGATACAGAAAGCATGTGGTTTTAAAATGTTTCAACAGTAGTGACATTTTATGATTATAACATAGCATAAACATATAACTGCATAAAACATTTTCACATATTTTAAGTCAAGTTGTTAAACTCAAAGGATGTGAAGTAGTAAGCCTTGAAGAGTGAACTTCTTTCACGATTTCATTATTGTTTAATACTTTAAAGTATGCTATTTTAAGTTTGCAATCTGGAGTTTCACTGTGGGCTACATGGAAGTATAATGCTGCTTCGACACACTGTAGCATTGAATCGTAGAGAGTATCACAACAGCAATGAAGAACATATGGAGATGTTGTATCGATGCGTTGCAGATAGAGAAATCCATACTTAGCGACGTTCATGGTTGTTTGCTGATCTTATTCTATTATCTTCTAAGATGGTAACAACCTTTTATATGGTTTTTGATGAGAGGAGAGGGGAGGGGAGAGGGGAAATATCTACACTCGTGACTTCCTGTAAACAATTTCCTTTAAACACTTGCAACTCTGTTGGTTCGTAATATTTTTTAGCTTCACAATGGCTTGTAGGTGTTTAGAAGCAAAATATCGAATATGTTTTTCATTCGCTTGGGTATCATATGAAGATAAGTTACACATTTTTATATTTCGAGAAATGTGATACAAAAAGTATAGACAGAAGAGTCCACATGTAAGTGAAGAAGTGCTTTGATACATAGTTTTATTCCATTCAATTTCAACAGAGTTTTTTAACATGAAATTTAAAATTTCACCTTCTTTTGGACTAGATCCATAACTACAAAAATGATAGCACACCTCATTTTTAAAGAACAAAGCAATCCAATGACTTCCAGATAAGTTTTGTCTATCTAAATTTACTATAAATGATTTGTAGGAGGTTTTATGTTTTGGTAGTGTATCAGATGCAAAAACTCCCCCAAATTTAATACGAATAATAGGATCGTTGAGGGCAAGATTCCATAAGGTTAAGCTATCCATTAGTAATCAGTGAATATAGTTCTACTTGCATCAGATTCTAAACAATTTCTGAATTCGCTATATACAATAATATTAACAGTTTCAGTGAGAGCAGCTGAAAACTTCATATCAATAGATAGATTCCCATTTCTAGTCACACTAGTGTGAATATCTCCAGCGCTGAAATCTGGTGTTAAATCAAACGCATACAAAGCCAAACCCTTTCTGTATTCATCATAAGATATATTGATGTTTTGATCTGTGTGAATTCTATTTAAATTTGAGAATAAACCTACATAATTTCTAGCATATAAGTTAGAATCATAATTTGGAAGATATGGTTTTGAAGGAATTGTCTGATCTGCTTCTCTTAAGCATAAGTAGGATAAGTTATAATGATGAAACTTAAAAGGATTTTTCGTTAAGTCACCATTAAAAGCAGCATTTGATACTAATCCAAGAATAAGTCTAGTTGGTAACTGTCCTATGAACGCGTTTGATTATAATTGTAGATTGAAGACCTGGTGAGAGTAAAAAAGTTTTCACATCAACTCGTCTCAAAGGAAATTTCATTACACCATTGCTTAAAGCTCGTTCGTGTGCTATTGCAACTGAAGGAGTAACAGAAACTTTTCTGATAAAAAGTGAAGCATGTGTTATTTCTATTTTGTAATTATCATCAGATGACATCAAACAAAAACTATCTTTTGATCTCTCTAACTGAATTCTCACGTCAATAGAGTTTGGGAGAAGTTTTGACATCCGAAATATATCTCCATGCAATATACCACATAGATCTACTGCCTTACTTAATTTTAAACAATTGTATCTGGATACAAGTCCAGGATTTTGTATATTTGTTGGATCAATCGCATCAAAATTATTTTCATCTTTGAAAAATAATCCTGCTGTTAGAAAAGACTTTTGAGAATTTTGAGGCATAAAAAGGAGAGCTTCAATGATACTACGATATGCATAATTGACTTGAGAACTTACTAATTTATCATTAAAAAAAAACACTGCATTCAGAAAATATTGAATTTAAAATATAATTTACACATGAAACTTTATCTGCTACTACAAGCGAATCCCCATTTTTTTTTACAATCTTTAGTTGGATATGTAACAGAGAATTTGATAGATCCAAGTAGTGTCCACTTCCGCTGATAACAAATTCGATAGGAGATTTTTCCTTCAGACTAGCAACAGGGTGAATTTCAATAAATGATGAGTTTTCTATTGCTAATTGTGTTGGACTGACTGTAAATAAATCTAATTCGCTTTTCAAACAGGGACATGATCGAGAATCCATTATGAAAATATATCCTCAATTTGTAAATTCGATGTTGTATTCCTCCTTCGCTTTGATTTCGAATGTTTAGCATTTTGCTTGCGTTTTCTTTTTATACCCGATCCGCGTTGAAGACGAGAAAGTAAATCATCACGCATGGTTTTTGAAGTCTCCTTAAATCTAGATCTTGTAGAATCTCTAAACCTTTTACCTCCTCTAACGTCTGAAAATACTTTTGAACCAGTAGCTAGTAACTGCTTCCCAAAATATTTTGCACCTTTAATTGCTAAAGGTGTTATATGACGAAATACATCTGAAAAAAATCCATATCCACGCTGGTAAGGAGCACCTTCAAAATACTGTCCACCTCCTTTTTGTTGCTGACAGTAGTATTCCGTACATTCTGATAGATAATGCTGCATACTGACGGATGTCATTCATGCAAATGTTCTCTTTATTTTAGTCAATGCTTGTTTTATAGAAATTTTTTCCTGAATGAAAGCACTAAATTTGTTTTTCCAGCTGAAAATGTAATTTTTTTCCCACTACTCGTTCGAAGTTCGATCTGAATTGTATCAAAAAAAGTTTTTTTAACAGGAAAATATAACGGTGATGGATACACTTTCACTATTTGTTCACTATCTTTTGTCAACACCGGAATTACTCTCAAAACAGATGCTACACTATCTCCTACATGGTGTGAATGAATTATATCTGTGTAAACAAATATCTCAGATATACCTCCATTTAGTTCAATCTGATAGTCACTCACATTAGACCCTTGAGAAAACTTATTCTTTTTGTAACCTAATAAATCCTTCAATCCATTTTCTAGCGTTATCTCTATACCTTCTGGAACGTGAATGATCACTTTCCTATTTTGAAGCTCTCTAAATTTTACATATTGAAAAGCATCGAACAATTCCTTAGAAGTTTGGTAGATTCCCGTTTCGAGTTCGAGGTATATTTTTCTTTTTATTGGTCTTTTGACAATTTTTGTTTTTCTCAAAATCAACATAAAATATTCCTCTTTCAAAATGTTTTCCAAATGATGAAAATTGAAGTTAAATTCGCTGTTATTTTTTATTACAATTTCATCTGATGTAATTGACAAAAGTTCTAAGAGGTTATGACAATACTCTTTCTTCAAATGAAGTTCTACACCCTTTTTTAATGACACCCATACTTTATCATCCTTTCTTAAATTGAAAGTTACAATCTCATCTTCTAGTATTAGTGAAATATTTAAATTTATTTGTTTGAACATGTCGTCGACTGCATCCTTTTCTTTCACACTTATAATCGGTATAAGATGTTCTCGAAAATTCTGTTTGCTAGTATCTTTTAAAATGAAAAACTGTCCATCAAAGATTTTAGAAGTCGGTCTGTAGTTACACTTAATTGAGGTATTTATAACAATCATTTCATTTGGTAAATTTAAAATATACAACAATTTTGAAGCTGTACTTGGATGAATGTGAATTTCTGATTTTTCATTAATGTTTATTTCTACTTGCGACGTTTCTCTATCAAAAATAAAGCTAACACTATCAGGAAAAATTTTGTTGATGTTGTTATTAATTATATCAAATATATGGTTAGTATCATTCGTGATATTATCTGTTAATGGTATTTCATACTCATTAATGTTATATATGATTTCCTCT
This sequence comes from Dolomedes plantarius, assembly GCA_907164885.2. Lineage (NCBI taxonomy): Eukaryota > Metazoa > Arthropoda > Arachnida > Araneae > Dolomedidae > Dolomedes > Dolomedes plantarius. The sequence continues at coordinate 26,642,965 of OU015494.1, forward strand.
TCTCTCTGTATAGTAACAGAATAACGGTTATTGTGTTGACCAATATTAAACCAATTTTTAGGTATACAAATTTCTGAAAGACCTACTTCCCAATATCCATTTAAGGATATTGGTTTCGAAAGTTTAGTTCTAAAATGACTTTGGGTGTTATCAGGAAAAAAATTCATTGAAGAATTGCTAGGAAGAGTTACATAAAAGTTATCTAAGACTTCATCCATGATGCGTCTATCCACGAGTTAAATCTATCGTCAAAATCCTTCCACTTAACAAAATGTTCTACTCTTTTACCCCGTCTTCGTGTTTTCAATATGTTTTCAACAAGCCAAAAATCTTGTTTTGACTTTTTAACTTTCTGCAATTCTTCTGTGTAGAAACGACCTTTTATTCTCTCTCCTTTCAAATCTTTTACAACATAAGTTGGAGGAGATGTTGGATAACGTTTATCAACAATAAAAACTTCATACGACCAACTTGGAAGATAACCCTTTCGAAAATTGTTTTTATATTTCGAAATTCTTACTTGATCACCAGGTTTAAGTTTGAAATTTGATTTCTTAGTGTATCCATACAATCTATTTAAAACACTTTCTCGAAGATTAGCTTTATACTGTGCAGGAGCTATTCCTATACTTCTATGTCTACTGTTGTTGTAACTCTGAATAAGTTTCTTCAACACATCAATGTATTTATATGAGTTACGATAGGTAAATACTCGATACATTTTACTTTTTAATGTGTTGTTAAATCTTTCAACAATACTTGCCTTGGTCTCACTATTTGTTGAATAATGATTAACTTGATTACTTTTAAACAATTTCTGTATAATTTTGTTGTAGAATTCTTTACCCTTATCTGTTTGGAGGTTTATCGGTATTTGATGTTTAAATAAAGATTTGAAAGCAAGTAAAACAGAATGAGCATTTTTGTATTTCAATGGAAGTGCATAAGCAAACCTTGTAAATACATCGATAACGGTAAGCAAATACTTTATACCATTGTTTTCTTTTGCATATTTCTTCATATCTACAATATCTGCCTGCCACAATTCATTTTGTCCAAATGCAAGAGTTGCTCGTCGTCTATAGTTTCGACGTACTGGTTTATGTAAACTATATACATCTTGCTGAATCAACCAATCTTTTACATCTTTATAAGGAAGTTTAGTAGCTGATACTAATCGAGATATTCCTCCAAATGATGCAGGATGTATGTAGTCATAATACACTTTCTTTAATAACCCAACCATTCTGATGTTCTCAATCTACTAACTTTAGGAGAACTTTTTAAAGATTTGTCTTCCTTTGGCGGACTCGCTGTAGCTAAATTCAATTCTGAATGAGATCTTTTTAATGGTGTATCATAGTTTCGTTTGACGAAAGGAAACCAGTTTTCACGAACGTGTGGATTTCCAACCCATCGTAGTGGTACTTTAGACTGATCTATGGCTTCAATAAATTCATAGAATCCCATTGGAGGTTCATCTTTTGTATTTCTCATGAGATATGAGAATAGATCTACTATATTTGTATGAGATAGAGATTCTCCCTTCCTCAAAAATTCTCCGTCTTTATTCCATGAATATTGTTGACTTTTGAGTTTTTCTGCAATTAAGGGAATAAAAGTCCTTAACCTCTTAGGGACAGATATCAAGATATGATGCATATCTTTTTCAGAAACTTTCTCAGCTTCTTTTTGCATAGATTCTTCAATAACTTGTGACTCACTTTCATGATTCGATATGTTGACAGGAGGCTGTTCTCTAGTTTTATGGATTGTATTTCTATATCGATCAATTAATTGACTTAGTAATTTTGCTTTCATATCATCAGGTAATTTGCTTTCTTCTAAAATCTGAGATATGTTATCTTCTATTCGAATTTCTGGTTTGTAAAGTCGATATGCTGCTAGCATTTCAGGAGGAACTATCGCCATGCGTTGAGCCATGCTATATGCGATTGCCTATTGCTTTCCCAATTATACCTCCTAAAGCTGATAAGATTGGTGTTAGTACAAGTGGTAAAAATCCACCAGTCTGATTTGTTAATAGCTTTCGTTTTTTGTTTAATGAAACTTTCTTGCTTGACATTTGACGAATAGCTTTTTTGTATTTCGAGAGTCTTTTTGTATTTACAACCACATTCCCTGCAAGAATATTTTTGCAAATTTCACATATAGAATGTATTTGATTTTTACTTGCTGTTCTTATAATAGCCTTTTTCTGTGGTGGAGTGGCTGACGATAATAATCGGAGAAAATTATAATTTTTCTTTATATTCTTCATGCTTTTTCAATATAACCCCAATAAATTCCGTTATCATCAGCGAATATATTTTCTCGAAGACGCAAACTCTCGTCTGTGAGTGGATGACAATCAACCAACAAATATGAATAAGGTTTTGAAGTTGAGCTTTTATATGCACTTAGAAAGTATGGAGTTTTGTATGGAAAAACTTGTCGCGCAAAGCACATTAATTGACTATGATCTCTAGTATTTCGAAATAATATAAAGTAGTGAGTATTTAAACTAATGTCTCTCATAACTTTACATTTAGGATATAAATTCTGTAATATCAATATTACACTAATACGTTTATGGTGAGATCCTATTGCGAACAAATTAGCGATATCAGCAGTTAGAGAATTCATTAAGTCATCTATTACAATCAAATCAAAATTTTCATAGTCTTTTGGTAGACCTTGCATAAACTCAATAACAGATGTTTCCAGAAACCAAGGTTGAAATGCAGAATAGCAAAAAAGAATTATTTTCATAGGATGATCATACACATCATTCTTTATCAGATTTCTCACCAAACTTGTTTTACCAGATTGACTCATTCCGCTTACTATCATATTACTCGGATGTCTTAACTTTAACATTGTTTGCATCAGCTTGAGTTTCAAAAAGTATGTTTCTGAGTATTTTAATTGAATTGGAAGGAATCGTTTATATAGAATTTCACTAAAACAAAATAAATAAATAAGTAAAATAAAAATAAAAAACAAAACAAACATAAATGAAAAAGACAATTTTGTGAAAGAAAAAATCTTTATTCATTTTTCATCGTTAGTGAGGACAATAGTTACATATTTTCAAAAAGTCATCTGTTGTCATTTGCACTCCAATAATGCTTGCTTTCAATATAGCTCCTTCCTCTTCTCCTCTGCAGAAGTAACGTAAATCATAAACAGTTTTATTTTCTTTTGAACACACATGTAGAAAAAGTTTTCTTCTGATGTGTTTTGATTTTATGCATGTTGTATTCCTAATATCTACATATTCCTCAAATTCATGGTTATAACTGTAAAATAAAATGAGCTCAACTATCTCAATTAATGCGATGAGAGCAATAGCTAACTTCAGCTTGTTCATGTTGATATTCTTTCCTCAATAATAATTTTTTAAAAATTTATCTTGTCTTATATACAAAATCTATGCATGTGATAACTTTTGGCAAATCCTCCTCAAGTACAGCAACACCCATCGTTTGAAAATTGTATTTATGACAGCTTGCGAAATGTTGCTATTCGCCAACAATGTGTTACATATATCATCATCTTCTCCCTCCAGTTCGTTGACATGAGTAAGCACAAAATCATCTGTTAATTCTTGATAGCGAAAAATCATTTTCATATCTAGATGTTCCTTTAATGCCTCAATAGCAGCTATATCGAGAGATTGATAACGGCTAACTAACATCATATCTAAATAATGTATATTATCTCTAATAAAAATGGCTGACAACGATTGATGTTGTGAAATCTTTTTCCATTTCACCAAATTTCGAAATTCGTAAATAAAGGCTTCTCGCAAAAACTGATGTTCAGATATCTTTTCCCAATTCACATTATCAACATTGTTTCGAATGAATGATTCTGACAATGACTGATACTGAGATATTAAAGCCCAATTCACTTTATTACTAAACTCGTGAATAAATATCTCATCCAACGATTGATAACGAGAGACATCATTCCAATCCAAAACATCTTTCATAAGTTTAAGGGTATCTTTGGACAACTTTGTCTCCCTCACAACTGCAGACATCACTTGGCGATCCATATTGTAGATTAATATTATACAGATGTAAGTGTATATGACCAAACACACACGTTGTCTTTTACTATATGCCTGAAAAAAACTTTTGGTTTCCAATTTATATTCTCACTCTTTTTTTTTCACTTTTTTTGTGGAAAAATGTAGCGGAATTGGAAATGAACTATCGTAATTGTATAAAAAACAAAACATAATTCGATGAAATCATACATCTAAAATCATTCAATCCGTCTTAGTGGAAAAAGTGAGGTGAAATCACGCATTCCTATACTACTTATGGTATCCAGAAGATTTGAAGCTATGGCTTCAGATGTAGACTCAACTTATTGATAAGGCTCGCAACTCACAACTATTTGCTTTACAACTTGTTGAATCTACCGATGTTAATAATAAAGCAATTGTACTAGTTTACACAAAATATATTGATAGAGGGAACAAAAAATTATCAGAGGCGTTCATGACTTCCGTTGAACTACAATGTTTTAAAAGCGGTGAAGATATTTTCAGAGCAGTCGATGGATACTTAAAATTGAAAAATCTTTCCTGGAAAGACTGTGTTGGGCTTTGCACTGATCGCGCAGCAACAATGACCGGGTACAAAACAGGTCTTCCAAGTTTTGTTAAAAAGGAGGTAGGCAGTGGCAGTGATATTTCTATACCTCATTGCATTATTCGCAGGGAAATGCTTCCTGCAAAAAGGTTAAGCCCTGAACTAAATAAAGTTCTGTCAACAGTGATAAAAGCAGTGAACTTTATTAAAAGCAACACACTTAATTCAAAACTGTTTGCTATGTTGTGCGAAGACATGGTATCACTGCATTGAAGTCTCCTCCTTCATACGGAAGCGCGGTGGCTATCGAGAGGCCGGGTCTTATCCAGATTTTACGAACTGATAGAATAAGTGTGTATGTTTCTTGGTGATAAAAAGCCTATGTTGTGAAGAATCCACAATTTGAACATTTTGTCTCCTTCCAACAGTATCACCATTTTCTTTTTCCGTCAACACGTTTACGGGTCATAAAACGGCCATATTGGAAAAAGGGGGCCAGGCCTGCACCTGCACCAATTAACAAGAAACATCGCACACCAAAATTCCTTAGGATGGGAGGAGGAAATTCCAGGAAAGACTAAAGGGACATCCAATTTTCGCGGAAATAAAAATACCACGTGGGTCAACCGTGGGGATGTCGTATCATCCTGCCCACGAATAAAATACACGGAACGGCAATAATTTTGCGTGGGAGACCGACCTTGGGAGGGGCCTAAATCAAAAAGGGGGGAAATTAACCCCGAGTTTTTTGGGAATCGACGACGAGAGTGGAGGCTGAGGGTCAGAGATTGTGTGACGAGCTGTGGCAAAAGACAGGTGACTGCGCAATGACCAGGAGAGGAGAGAAGCGCCCCCGCTAAAGCGAGATGTAAAGCAGGTGCGCCAGCGCCGCACCTGTTGCCTCCACCGAAGAGCCCCATCATCTTCGTCCCATACCTGCGGCCTCCACCGGTAGAAGTGCCCCAACGACTCCATGCCATGCCTTGCTGCCTCATCAAAGGTCCCCAGGTTAGTCATTTCTCACCTTTCAAAATGTGCTAAAATTGGAACTGGTATTTTTAACTTATTTTCGCCCGACCCGTAATGGTTCTGCCGCAGGAAGCGGATACAACATGGCCTAATTCTTATACAAACTATATATATTCAAGATTTTCATTTATAATATGCAAAACTAACCTTGTTGTATAATATTGTGTAATAAATGTTATTATTTTATTTATAAACGTATCGTTACCTTTGGAGTTCACCTCCCAAGTTGACACAATGCAATGGGGTATCTGTGGTACCCCTCATAACAGCCTAACTTAGCTGAAAACTCTGAGGAGGTGAATGTGTGGCTCAATTAGCTTTTTTGGCCGATATTTTTGAATTAGTCAACATAATGAATCTTGGCCTTCAAGGACCATCCAAAACAGCCTTTAACCTTTGGAAACAAATTTTTTCATTTAAGAAGAAGTTGTTGCTATGGGAATCCGAAGCAGAGAAAGGATCGTATGAAATGTTCAATTTGTTTTCAGAATTCATCTCTGAATCTGAGGGGCTTGATAAAGACTATTTATATCCTATGGTAAAGTCCTACATTAAATCACTTCAAGATTATTTTCAGAAGTGTTTTCCTGCTGTATCTGATGTAAGGAATAACAATCTGTGGGTAATTGATCCTTTTTTACCATGCAAGGATTAACAATCTATCAATTCGGGAACAAGAGGAACTGATTGAGATTGCATCGGATACTCATCTTCAATTGATAATATCTCAATGTGAAAATATTACAGATTTTTGGGTTCGGTTGCTTGATGAAAGTCCACTTCTCAGTAAAAAGGCATTAAAACTTCTTCTTCCTTTCATTCCATGTATCTTTGTTAAACAGCATTTTCAACATTGAGTGATATCAAGAATAAACAGCGCAACAGTTTATTAAATTTGGATGCTCCATTGCGATTGGCTTTGATTTCATTTCAGCCAAATATTGGAAAACTTTCGAACGAAATGCAAGATCAAGGGAATCATTATGGTGAAAATTAGAGCCCAATACTATGTTTGGCACTTTCAATGTGCCTTGTAAATGCTTTGCCCTTGTAAATTCCTAAAAATATGCTTTGTAAATAATTAAATTTAAATATTCTTTATTAAATATCTTTCAAAGGAATAGTGGAACTTCTCCTTCAAGTGAATTGATGCCTTCTAATGAGTTCCCTTTCAGACACTACGATAAGACCTACCTAATTATATATTATAGGAAGTGCGACAACAATATTTTATATTCCATATTTTATTTTACTTATTATTATGCTTTTACTACTTTCATAAATATATAAATAGGCCAAGGTAACTATAATATTCACCCTATTTAATTAGTATGTAGTAGACCTAGGCCTATGCAGGTTTTCGTTTATTTTAAAGTATGTGGTCCGCTATTGATTTGGCAAGGCATCTAGTGGTTCTTGGGTATGAAAAGGTTGAGAATCACTGCCTTAGATGACGGCGTTAGTTTTTCCGCTCCGCCACTCGCTGGCTGACTTCACCGGCTCACTATGGCCCCACGGGGTTTTCTGCTCCGTTCTCTGTCTGGCTCGATTTATCTCTATCTGCCGCTCGTTCTGGGGATCTCATTTAAATACCCTTTTTACTGGGACTGTTCCCCCGCTTCCGTGCCGGGTACGTCGTCAATCCGTCGCGGTGGCATTCTTTCAGCGGTACACGGGATCTAGCGCCGATCGGTCTCGGTGTTTGTTCTCGCTGCCCAGGTGATCTCCATGGTTTCCAAGACACGAGACGGGACCCGTCGTGATCTACATTGTGGCCTTCCGGGTTGGAATTCCCGTCCGTGGTGATAGATCGCAAATAGTGGCTGCTCCGCGGACGGACCCAAACAAGTCCCCTGCTCCCGAGCGGTGATAAGTCAGAAAGCGTGACCCGAGCAAAGGTACTGGCTGACGTGCCATTTAAGATGGCTAGGGAGGCCAATTAAGTTGGCCTGTCAAAAGGAAATTTTGAATAACAGAAGATGGGCTTAGTGCCAACAGGGATGCTCGTGGGCCAGCTAAAGACGAAAGTGTGCCCAACGACACACAATTAATGTGGGGTTGAGCGAAACGCGAGGCCAGAAGAGAAACAAAACAAACGTTAATTTGGTGGTATCGGGGTGATGACTTTCTAGGGTGCTGGCTTGGTCTAATGGGGATGCTGGTCAATTTTGGAGGCGACAGTGTAAACCCCGGGCCCGTTTCTCGCATACTCACACTATATTCATCGACGCGAGACGTGGCCAGCCCCTGCGTAAGTTCCCCCGTGAAGCGGTGTGTTCAAAACTCTTTTGGACTATCGCTTTGTCCTCCGGTAAAAATTCAGATCATTAAACCTGAGAAAAAGTTAAGAGGATGACTAATAAAATAAACAAAAAAAAACTAAAATAAAACGAACCGTACCCTCTGTTCTCGGGGAGCCACCGGGTGTCAGCTCGTTTGAGATACAGGGGAGTTATTCAGGGGCTCGCGGTTTCTGTGAATCTGGTGTGGCTCCTTAGCTTCTCGGAAAAAGGTTTTCCCCTTAAAAGGAGAGCCTGTGGTTCAGGAGGGTTTCTCTCTGAAAAAGAGGGAACTCGCGAGTTCTCAGAAAAGGTGCTTCTAGGCAAATGGAGAGCCCGTAAAGCACTACGTTACACAGTGAAATGTGCTTAGTTACTGACTGGCATAACCAGGAGAAGTTGCAAACCCATCAAATCCTAACGTTCAAAAGCCCAAAATAATGTTTAAAAAATAACTGCTAATATTAAATTTGCCAAATGGCCCAAAAAAAAGGAGTGGAGAACATTCCTTTAACTAAATGTTTTGAGTCTTTTAGAATTATGAAAATTTCCATATGATATTGTGAAATTTCCACCCCTCAAGACCTTGAAAACCCATTAAAACACCGCTTAAGAAACAGGAACCGCAGAGTTCCTTCAAAGACGTGGTATTTCCTCCCAGAAGCAGGCGGTAGAACGACAAATACAGTCAGCTGCCCAGGTAGCAGGTGGTAGCAGGTGAGTACAATAAGATGGCGCCACGAAGGCGAGAGGCGAGACACTATCATATAATAGGAGACCGCCCCCTGACGAATATCGATACAGGAGTTTCTGGTGTTATATCGATAAATAAATAACCAGAATTTTTGCACACGATACCAGAGAGGGACCAATGGGAAGAAGAGTTCGAACGAGAGAAAGATCGAAATTCCCGCCAGGGAATAAACTGATAAAAGAGATGCTGAGATCAAGAAGCGAAGAGATCAGAGATCTGAGAGCAGAAAAGCAGAACTGAGTGGCGAGCTGCCTGCTGCTTCTTTTGGTGAACTTCGAGGGTTGAACATGGACAACCAGGGAAGTGAAAAAGCGAAGAGAGATTTTTCACTCGGAATTATTCGATATCGGCTCTAAGTGGCAAAGCTTGCGCTTAGAGACCAGGGAGGTAATAGATCTAGTTACGCATAACTAATCCCGTGTGAAAGAAATGTAACATATTCGGCTGATCAATCGAGTTTATTTTTTTTCGGACAGTGTCAGCTTCTGTGTTCCAAACCTGATTCCCCGAGGACCTGACCGTCGGCGAATAGCGATTGTGAAATTGGCTCAGCTTCTACGTAAACTAATTATCATCGTGTGTGACGTAGATTCTTCTTTCGTGAACTATTTCAAACTGTGTGTGACCTGAACTCATCTCCACTTAATCTATAAATTATATTTCTGTAATTAGACCTAATCGTTCATATATAGTCCAGACCACCGAATAAAGTGCATATCTTTTTAATTTCATAAATATGTTATTTGGCTGTATTTCCATTTCACGTGACCTGTGACAGACGCTACCTTAAGAGTTTAAATTGATTCTGTGTCACAGGTAAAACACGTTACAATATACATTATAAAACAGATGAGTTTTATGGGTTTTCTCAGTAAAAAAAATTATAATTTTGTTTAACAACCTAACAATGGGGAATTTGGACTACCTTTTTAATTACAAGTTTTTAAAAATTATTTAGGGTATTTTCAAAATCTTCAATGTATAATTTTAAAATCCGTTTTCTCTCGGTATACGCCAAATCACAGAAGGTAACCAAAGCGGTAAAACAAAAAATTAAATAGATGATCAAACTGCTCAAAGAATCCATGGGAACAATAAATAGAGAAAAATTTTAAGTTGTTGACTTGGGACCAATTCAATATTAAAATCAATTCGTTTCACAAAGATTCCTTTCTGTTATTATTAAAACACAGTAGTAGTACATGAAGTAGTTGTTAAAAAACTATCTTTTGTTTGGTCTCCACAGTCAGCGTCAGCAGAAGGTACCTCTGAACATTGGATACTGTTGCAAATTACGCCAAGTATTTGCTGAATTAATTCATTGGACAATCGGCAACTAGAAAAGGCTCGTGTTTCCCACTGATTCATGTTTATTACGTTACTAAGTAAATGATCAGTTGTAAGTATGACGAGAGCTAAAAATACAAGGAGAGGAGTGTGAAATGAATTAAAAAGAATCACTGGTGTGGTCATCCACCTGATAATCGCTCTTATCACCTCAAGCTACTTTCCCATCCTAGCAGGGCAGCTTCATCCCATATCAAGAGCTGAGGAGCCCATAACAAGGGCAAAACTCGGTTCCCAGGTGCTGAGTAAGCTGGAACTGAATAGTAACCCATTAGTGACCCTTCCCACGAGAGCGTATTCCTTCACAACCATATTTCTTTGTATCATGAGTTGGTTCTAGCAGAAGAATGGCCTTTGTAAGGTGGCTGGCTTGTACACTAATGTTTTAGGAGTATGTTCTCGTCTTTCGTTCTAAACCAATATATCTGCCATGTTTATATTCTGATGTAAATCGTGATTTTTTTCCTTTTTTTTTGGAGGGGAGAGGGGTCGTCATCCCACTTTTTGACGTTTCTATCAACAAGATTCCTTTCAAAGAACTGTTGATGCTTCAGGAATATTCTGTCTCACCAAAGTGCTCAGTTAACGTCGAGGCGTTCAGAAACCTCAGAATGAAAGTCTTGCTGCATGACCGACGTATAAAAGGGGATCGGTTTTACAGAGCCAGCGTCAAGCTTCTGACTATGTACATATAGACATGATCCCAATCCGAATTATAAACAAAGTGCTTAGGACTTTTTTTGCAGTATTGAGTTGTCTTTAATTATCTCCCAGGACATTCCATTAATTGCGAAATGATCCAATCAAGAAATAAAATTCATAGTCTCCAGAGTTCCCGACTTGGGATAAATTAATATGTTGTCATGATTGTCATTGTAAGAGTGAATATCCATTAGTGATTCTCATAAAAGTTTCCATTTTTTCATTCAAGAACTAAGATATTTGTTAAAAAAAGTCCCTAGTAACAGAGGAATTCAAAGAAAACATCTGGCGCGCTTAAAAAATTATCAGTGTGTTCCCCATTGAATTTTAATATTCCCTGGTCTGGGGTCTTTAAGCCGTCGTCTCGCGTTTCCCGAAAGCTTGGGGAAATCTTTGTGGTAAAAAACATCGGCCAACCTTGTATTTTCATAAAGTTATCCTTTCGTGGCCATTATTCAGAGATTTTGACACTATAGAAGCATTACGTTTTTACATAATCACCCACGGGATCGTTCCCGGACGCGTTTATGTCTGGAGAACGTCCAAAGAAGCGTTTTATCCTGAATGCCTCTTGCCGACTGTGAAGCATGGGGGTGGCTCCATTATGGTATGGGGTGCGATATCTTGGCGCGGTCTTGGGTCACTTGTTATTCTGCATGGGAGGATCAAATACAATCACTATCTAAGCGTTCTAGGGGATCATGTTCATCCTTTTGTCCAGACTGTATTCCCTGGAGAGCGACCGCCTTTTCAAGACGACAACGTCCCTATCCACACTGCTAGGTGTGTTCAAGAATGGTTCGAAGAGCATGACGATGCAGTTGAACATCTCGCCTGGCCCCCTCAGTCTCCGGACTTGAATATTATTGAACACTTATGGCAATATTTGGAGTCCAAACTTCGTTCCCGATTTCCACCTCCATCCGGACTTTCGGAATTAGAGACTGCTCTGCAGGAGGAATGGCTTAATATTCCTTTAAATATTGTCCATCACCTTTATGCATCTATCCTACGTCGCATTAAATCTGTACTTCAGTCAAAGGGTGGTCCAACCCCCTATTAATAAAGATTTTCCATTATTTCACAGTTGTTCGTATTATTTTGTCCACCATCTATACTTTTTTCTCCAAAATTTCATTCAGCCTTTAATTTTTTCTATCAAAATGTGTGTATGAGGAAGCAAGTGTCTTACCTTTCAGAAGTCAGTTTGGCACACTGTCAAAAATGACTGCATCTACACATAGCAGAGAAAAGTAAATTCGCGAGAATTTTGATTGTGTCAGGCGAATGCCTTGGTCATTTGCAATGTAGCTCTCTTCCCTATTTACTGAACAGTATCGACCTTTTCCTTACTGAGCAGGATGTTTTCCTGTATTTAATGTTGTTAGTGGGTCTATAGTTGCTTTTGAAAACTGTCAATATATTAATAGTGACGATTACTTTGATACGATATATTATATTGACCAGAATTGATAAATCTATGATATGGGTTAATTTATTTAGAATAAAAAGCCTTCAGATGCCATAGACTTCCATCTCTGTTAGTACAACTATGTTGGCTACTTACTCTCTTTGGCATCCATAATCCGTTACCTTATCATTAACTGAAATTAGGAGTCACCCAGTTAATATGTTTCGCTAAGGAATCCGTAGGATATTTTCGACTAAAGAGAAAGTACAACAAGCGGGAAAAAAGTAAAATAAAACAAAAGAAACAAATGCATCATAAGGTATCTCTCTATATTATTTTTCCTTTCAACAAGAGCTATGCGCTTCTGAGCACGTTCTAAAAACAACACGACAGTGATGATATGATTAAGTATCATGCATGCCCCGAACCTGTTACGCTATAATTAAAATTTGCATAGTCAGAAAATATAAATCGTATGAAATGGAAAATGTATGAAGAGAGAGGGTTTCAAAGTAGTCTACGTAAAAGATTGCGTCCACAAGGGTGTGACTACTTAGTTGGAAATTCAGGTTGATGACCTATAGTAGAAGAGGGGACATTATCTCCATAGCTCGAGATCTCTAACAACCCAATATATGACTTACGAGCCCTATCCGAATCTCCGAATCTGATCCAGTGCAGGCTTTTAATACCCTCGTGCAGATCTTTACACATTAAGACAAATCACTTGCTTTTCAAGTGTATAAACTAAAATTTGGTGACAAAATTTATATTATTAACTAGCCGCTGCGCGACCAGCATGGTCACTTTTAGTTTTATGTTTTCTTTTGCAAAACAACTCAACTGAAAGTAACATATGTAAGGAATGTTACCATTAACTGTCATCATAAATATACGTTGTTAAGGGGTATTATCTAAAAATTCTGATTCTAAAACATCTTGATTAAAAAATGTGAATTTCCATTACGTAAGACTGAGAATCCCAACACCAATGATTTTATAAATTACATCCCTCTCTGTATGTACTATTTTTCAAAATCAAGATATCTACACTTTATCATTACATCAAATAAGAAATTGTTGGGGGGAAAATTTTTCACTTAAAAAACGGAGTAAAAATTCAAGTACTAAAATATAGCATGGATTACATCCCTCTCTGTACGTACTATTGTTCACAATTCAGATATCTATACTTAATCATATCAAATAATAAATTGTTGGGAAAATTTCATTTTTTTTAAAGGGAGTAAAAATTCAGTAAGTGCTGAAAAAAGTGTAGAAAATTAACTGTTACTGGCTATCGGTTGCTATGCCGACGATGGTTAAGCCTAACCTCGCTATCATTTATGCTCTCTCTTCTTAATGATTTATTTCTTCTTCGCTTTCTTTCTTGAGACTGTTCCCAATTTTCTCTTGATCGTCCAGCTCGCTTTCAAGCATTCCTGATTTCAGTGCGCAATTGCAAGTTGACACGCGGTTGCAAATTGCGGGCGGCCGCTAATGTTTACATCTGGTAGTAGCAGACGTTGCCATTCGGAGTGAAGAAATATCGTCGATTTTTGTGCCGCATACCTACGCGTTTTATATATATAGATAAGATCATGGTCATAATTACGGTTGTTCCTTAACATTGTAAAATCCCATTTGAAAGGCAAATTTTAACCTTGAAATTTGTCCAAGGGTTTCTATAGTGATACGTCACTTGGACATGACCTAAATGTCCTGCAATTCAGAGCACAAACATCCAGTTGTTCGGCTATATTCATCCTGGCTTGGCCACATAATTGCTTGTTTGGAAAACAGACGCTATCGCAATAGCCCTAAACGCTCTTAAAAAGTAAACGAACAACAACAAAAAAACGTTTTGGTCTATCCTTGAAAATTTTTCCTTCTGCATAAGCTATTTTTTCAATTCTCTCCAATTCATGTGACGCCCCCTTAAACTCATTTAACGAAACTTTCTAAAATATGTTGTGTAGAACTTCTCCAGAATGTAATGGTGCATCATTTTAAAGCTGTGCCTCGAAACTTGAATTAATGGAAGATGCAGATACAGATATATATATATACAGAGGGTGTTCACACATTTTTTAGACGATGTATATTGTATTCAAAAAACTAAATTACATAAAATTCTTGTGTTTTAAATGTTCTATTTGACATCCCTTATTCTGAACTATCTTTCGACACCGCAATTTCCAGGATAATAATGCCTTTTGAAGTGTCAGAAGAGGTATTTTATCCCATTCCTCCTGAACAGCTTTCCAGAGTCCTGTAAGGGTTTTGGGACGACGTTTGGATAATGCGGATTTTAAAAGTCCGAAAGCACAAAAATCCATAGGTGATACATCAGGAGATTTAGTAGGGATATCAGTGGGTATGGCCTTGATACCAGTTTTTTGTTAAATTTCTTTTAGGCAATTTACAGTGGATTTTGATGTGTGACTGCTAGCTTTGTCCTGATGGAGTCTCACAGATTGATGGCACTGCGGGTAAAGGGATGGTATTTCATTCAGAAAAATTGGCGATAAAATATGCTCCTGATAGTATTTGCAGTTAATTTCGACATTTTTTTTCCACTTTTTTGCCATTATAAGATAAACCAGCAACAATCATGAATCACTTAGAAAAACTTTCTTTCGATTCTTTGAACCATGTACTTAAATTTTTTTCTCCCCTTTTATGATAATAGATGGCTCTTTTTTTTGTTGCAATCTTTTAAATACACCCATGATTCATCTATTATGACAATTGTTTTCCATTTTTCTTTGGATAAGTGTTTCTCATATAGAATTCTGCAGCGTGTCCTGCGTTCAGCGATATGATTTGGAAGAAGGCGATGCACATTGCGTTTTTTCGCTTTCTTAAGATTTAAATCAACGTTTATCATTTTGTTTACAGTGGACACCGAGCATTTTAATGATTTGCAACTGTCCTTTGACTAGGGAGATTTTCTTTTAACATTAAACAACGTACCTTTGCAATAGTCGAAGATGTCCGTTTTTTATTTGGATACTTGTTTGGAATTTTTGTCCTACGTGAGGCTCCAATTTGACGTTTTTTTTCTTTCTTGTTGACGATATTACCTATCGACGATTTAGATATCACAAAACCATGACTCTCATATCGTTTTTGGATAACGGAGTATGCATATTTCTTTTCGGGAAGACCATAAATGTAGCCTGCGAACCACTGCTTTCTTAAAAACGCCATTTTGATTAAAAACAAAACTTTCAAGCAGCAGACGATAATTTTGACTTTTAAAAACATAGTGCAATTGCAATTATTTCTTTTGCAGCAAACAATTTTTTATTACCGCTTACCAAAATCGTCTAAAAAATGTGCGAACAGCCTCTGTATATATATGTGTGTGTGTGTGTAAGTAAGTAAGTAACAGATTCGGAATCAGAGGAAATCATTACGGCATACGGTGAATTGTTGTAATCGTTGGCTTGAGGGTTACCAAATCCAGTCAATAAAATTCAGTTGACGGAATAATTAATTTTATTTACTCCAACACGATAAAGACAATAACGATATATATATATATATATATATATATATATATATATACAGTTTTGGATGTAGAAATATTACTATTGTAGGAGGTTCAACTGTATATATATATATATATATATATACAGTCGAACCTCCATATATCGAAGTAGCAAAATGCCGGAAAAAAAATTCAATATATAGAAATTTTGATAGATAGAATTTGTCAGACTCTCGTCTCCCATTCTTAAGTGGAATTGATGAAGGTGAGTAATAGCGTCTTCAATAAGCACCAAAATAAACGCAAACAGGTGTCGAAAGATATACACCTTTGGAAACCCTCGACAATAGTGAGGTAGTCAGGTCATTTAGAATGATTAGGGAAACACAGCACTTCCAAGGTAGTAGCCGTGGACAATGAAATTCACGATAGGTGGTCTGCGTAGCGCGGATGGAAAAGGCCGGTTGTTGTTTGAGAAAGAGAGAGAAGAATGCATAAATACAGACGCCGGTAACGAACGAGAAGAATAGATTTGGACTGTTGAAGGGTCAACACGCGTACGGAGAGACGGGGAGTTCGTCGGACTTTGAATAATGAGCCCGGCTCTCAAGTGTGTAGTAACGTTCGAAGGAACGAACCTTTGTAAATGATTTATTTAACCAAGATTTTAATATGTCAATAAACCAGATGTAAATAAGAGTTGGTTCTACAGTTATAATTACTTCTACAAGATAATGATTTGTCGGATCACGACCTTAAAGGTTAACATTGACGTAGTCGATTTAAAGAACGTAGGAGGACCCCAGCGATACGGAAGGTATCAGAAAAAGATGATCTAGAGTGCTAGAGTGGTGATACATCTTTAAGGAGACGCAGTTTCAAGAGAAATTGGATTCCGAACGAGTCTACTGGGCACGACTTCAGCGACAGATATTTACTCGGTAACTGGTCAAGAAACGGGAGCAGAAACCTGGGGCAGGAGAAATTCAAGGTCGGAGTGAGGTGTGCATCAGAGAATTCGACTAGACACGACTTCAACGACAGATAGTTACTCGGTAACTGGTCAGGAAACGGGAAGAGACACCTGTATCAGGAGAAATTCAACAACGGAGTGAAGTGTGCATCAGCGACGTGGTTATACAGTGAACTCTCTTGAACTGTGATCAAAGTGCGGCAGCGGAGAAAGATCAGAATGACAGTTTTTCATCGAGGTGAAAAAGGGGTAAGTGATTCTATCTTTTCTCCCTGTGTATGAGATAGCGGTAGTAATTAGTTGAGGGAATCGAATTAATTTTGATAAGTGTTGAAGTGTTGATTCATGTGTATAATGATAGAAGTAATTTGTTGAGTTATTGAATTTTTGGTAAATGGAATAATAATTTAAAAGTGAAAAAGTGTTATTTTGTATAACGGGAAAAATGTACAAGTGTTCGCACTAGTTATTAGTGGAAGTGATTTATAATTGTAGTAGTTAAATGCTCGTAGAATTATCATAATTGTTGAGGTAAATAGTTCAAGATAAGTATAGTTGGTTGTATTTTGTTATAGTAGCAAAAGCGGGGAGACGATTTGTTAACTGCCAAAGTTAAAGTGTGATATTTATATAACGATAAAGGGAAAATCACATCCTAATTGTTAATTGTGGTTGAGTCTAAAAATGGCATTCTTGGGGAAGGGACGTAAGGCCGATTTAATTACGTTGGCTACAGAGCTAAAGGAAGAGGTCCCTCCGAATAGCACAATGTATGACCTAAAACGAATAATTCTAGGTAGTGAACAATATGAGGAAGGGTTTACGGAAGAGTGGTATTTCTCTATAATTAATGAGAGATTAGAACGAGAGCAAAGAGAAATAGCAAAACAAGAGATAGATAGACAGGAAAGATATAAACAAAGAGAAATGATGCTAAAATTGAAAGAATTAGAAGTTGAAGAATTGAGGATGAGGGCAGCTAAAAGACTTTCAAGTTTAAGGGTCAGAGAAAGTAATGGAAGGGTTAATAATAATTTCGAAGGAGTTTTGAGAGATGAAAAAAGGGTTATTCTTGAACCACTAGTTAAAACAGATAAGGTATTTGCCTAAATTGACCGGAAAAAGGAAGATAAAATATGTTTTGTCTGTAATAGTAAAGACCATTTGAAATATCAGTGCCCCAAAAGAGTTCAAAATCTCAGAAATTGAGGGGATCAGAGGGGAAATAAATTTGAGATGGAATTTAACAGAGGCTAAATTATTCAACCTGAGAATAAAATTGAAACCCAACAGGAAAGGGAAGTGAGGGAGGTAATTACTCAAGGAAAGGAGATCCTTGAAGGGGTAGCATGTTCTCAAAGGCATTTGAGTAACAGTATAGATCAGATATTAGATGAGGAGTTGATTATTCCTCCTAATATGTTCGAAATTGTAAGGGATACAGAGGAGGAGATGGCTATTCCCCCGAATAGATTTGAAAGCGCAAGAGACACAGGTGAGGAGATGTACTATAAGGGAGGAGGTAGTGAATTAAGTCCTAGTGAGAATTTAGATGAGACAGGATAGGAGATTATTATTCCCCTTTATATGTTTGAAATGGGAAGTAAGACGGAGGATGAGGAGATGTACTATAAGGAAGGAAGTAATGAATTAAGCCCCAATGAGAATTTAGATGAAGTGCGAGAAATTGATAAAATTTGGGATGGGGAATTAAGTCTCAATGAGAATTTGGATGAGGTGCGAGGAAAGAAATTTTCAACGGAAAAAGAGAGGAAAGATCAAATCGATATGTTAAGGAATAAAGGGTTGGAGGAAACTAATAATGAGAATGGAAATAATCAAAGGGAAACACGAAACGAAGAATTAAATGCCCAGGGAAGCCCCAACGATACGGGTAGGAAACAGACGCAAACTATGGGAGAAAAGACTTCCGCAGAAAAGGGTGATTTTGAACCGACACTAGATCACAAATTCACAAAGGAGTCAATGAGATATGGTCAAATAATAAAGCCAAAAACCCATTCGTATTTATTTAGGGTCACGAAAAATCGCAGAGATAATCACAAATTTAAGTAATTCCCAAAGAATTCCGGGAAACTCATGTAATTGTGTATTTTATAAATGTTCTAAAATTGATTTAAGTAGCTCCCAAAGAATTCAGGAAAAATTTAATTAAATGTGTATTTTGGTAATTGTATTGATAACTAATATTGTTGAATCCTAAGAAAAACGGATCAAATTTGTAAATATAATGGTATTAAGAATTTAAGTGTATAAGTTATGTGATATTTATTTTTTTTTGGTTGTTTTGTTGTGTGAACACTTGGTTTATGTTTTTTTTTTAGTGAAGAACTAAGTTAATGTTAAGTATTCCCTAGAGATTTGGGGAAGATTCATTAAAATATGTAAGTTTAACTGGTTAAGATTAAGCCAGGAAATTCCTAAAGAGTTTTAAAAGAAAGGGAATCAAAAGCGTAATTATCTTAGAAATTCTTGCATTAAAGATAAGTGATTGGTAGTCAAATAATTTGTTAGTGTTTGGTTTAAAGTAAAGAAATGAGCAAGAATTATAATATGAATTTTGTGTTAAGGATAGGGGTGTAAAAATGAGTTTTGGTACCTGTAAATGTTGTGGCTATCTCATATGCAGATGAAAACATGGAATCAATTGCTAGTAAAAATGTGTTATTGTTGTGGCTACAAAGCGCCACCGTCACAAGTTAAAAAGCGCAGTTATTACCCCATGGGTGTGCCTCGTTATCCTCTGATCAACAGGGACTGTTGTTCAAACGTGAAAATGTCTCAAAAAAGACTTTTTTCACTTCTAGAGGAAGGGGCGTAATGTCAGACTCTCGTCTCCCATTCTTAAGTGGAATTGATGAAGGTGAGTAATAGCGTCTTCAATAAGCACCAAAATAAACGCAAACAGGTATCGAAAGATATACACCTTTGGAAACCCTCGACAATAGTGAGGTGGTCAGGTCATTTAGAATGATTAGGGAAACACAGCACTTCCAATGTAGTAGCCGTGGACAATGAAATTCACGATAGGTGGTCTGCGTAGCGCGGATGGAAAAGGCCGGTTGTTGTTCAAGAAAGAGAGAGAAGAATGCATAAATACAGACGCCGGTAACGAACGAGAAGAATAGATTTGGACTGTTGAAGGGTCAACACGCGTACGGAGAGACGGGGAGTTCGTCGGACTTTGAATAATGAGCCCGGCTCTCAAGAGTGTAGTAACGTTCGAAGGAACGAACCTTTGTAAATGATTTATTTAACCAAGATTTTAATATGTCAATAAACCAGATGTAAATAAGAGTTGGTTCTACAGTTATAATTACTTCTATAAGATAATGATTTGTCGGATCACGACTTTAAAGGTTAACATTGGCGTAGTCAATATATATATATATATATATATATATATATATATATATATATATATATATATATATATATATATATATATGTATGTATGTATGTATGTATATATGTGTGTGTGTCAGGGTTCTAAAACTCCATCTAAATTTTACTTCTTATCTGTGTAGTCATTGTCGTAGGCCGAGAATAAAGACACGTTGTTCAAATCAGTTGTTCAAATCAGCTTATATTAATTAAACTTAACTCCACCACAGCTCTAATCGTCCCTAACTTAAGATGGCGTCGAGCAGTGGCCCACCCAAGATTTAATCTTGGCGGGGGAGGGGGGGGGGTCGAGTTGAACGGATAAAATTATTTATAATGCACATTCAATATTCATAATGCAATTTCTATTTCTTTGGGGGGGGGGGGCTTTTTAAAAATCACTTGTAAGAAAAACACTATCTACCAATAAGTATTTGGACACCCATGCAATTGACGATATCTGCGGTCCTGATATACGTCATGCCCTCCGCCATTAAATATCGTGTGGGAACAACATTGGCATTAGTCGCATATGAGGTGCCACGAAGTGCAGAGTTGTGTGATTTCGAGAAAGCTGTAATCGTCGGGAATTACAGAAATGGCCGATCCTTAAGGGGCATATCTAGTGAGCTGAATTACCCAAAATCGACAGTGGCCCATGTGATTCAGAAGTGGAAGGTGAGTGGTGATTGTCGGAATGTACCCCGAGTCGGCAGACTCACGAAACTGGGAGAAAGAGACCAACGGGGGCTGTCCAGAGAAATTCAGAAGAACCGCACCCAACCGATGGCCCACATACTCCAGGTGTTTCAACAGGCATCGGGAGTGTTGTTTCGATGAATACCATCCGTAAGGAAGCACATCTGTTTGGTTTTCATGGTCGTGCTGCCATCCAAAAGACTTTGATCACAATGTCCAACCACGCTGCTCGGTTAATGCGGTGCAAATCACATCGAAAGTGGACCGTAGATCAGTGGGTTCTCTGGAGCGACGAATCAAGGTTCACCCTCTACCCTCCTGCCAGAATGCATTGTGCCCACAGTAAAGTTCGGCGGAGATGGAATTATGGTCTGGGAGTGTTTCTCCTAGTATGGACTGGGATCCTTGGTCCCAATTCATGGTAAGCTCAACGCTAACGCCTACTACACTATTTTGGATGACAGTGTGCTTCCTACGTTGTGGCAGTTTTACGGGTTGGACCCATGTTACTTCCAAGACGACTACGCCAGCTGTCATGTTGCGAGGTCCACCATGGATTGGTATGGTGACAATCGGGTTAACCGAATTGATTGGCCTTCCCTGAGCTCAGACCTGAACCCTATCGAGAGCCTCTGGGACGAGTTGGATCATCGAATTAAGAGGTGCAACAACCGCTCAAAATCAGTGAAGGAACTTACATGTCTTCTCCAAGCCGAGTGGATGAAAATACCCCTACCCCCTATAATAGTCCTTGTAGAAATACAAGGACTTGAGGAAAGCATGTCCCGGAGACTTGAGGCTGTAATTGACTCCCGTGGAGGCTCTACCAACTATTGAATAAAAAACAAATTTTGTTTTTCTTTTCTACCACAGGTGTCCAAATACTTACTGGTAGATAGTGTAAGAGTACACAATAAATGAGATTATTAAAATTATGCGATGTCAAAAATAATAGAATCTCAAAAGCATGGAATCAAAATTATCAACACATTTCTCACATAATCAATCTTCAAAATTCTCCTTGCAATATTCAAAACAAATTATTTTTTTTTATTATCTATTATTCATGTATCTTTCATAATCATTTCAATAATCAACTTAACAACTTCAAACTGTATATGAATTCAGAAAACATGTTAAAAATTCTCACGCTTTGTTCAAAACTATAAATCATACATCGACTGATAAAATATGCCAAATTACTCACATTTTATTCAACATTACTAACACAATTCTATCATTACTAAATTAAAACATATGAAAATCCTTCATACTTTATCTGAATGAAAAAAATGGCTATAAATGCCATACTTTATTTTCAACATCACGCAATTCTATCCCTAAAATTTATTAAATATACTAAAAGCACACTCATAATGAAATTTTTCACAATATATATCAAAATAAACACTGCACAAAAATCAAAATTACAAAGAGACGTTTTATCAGTTACCGAATTTCTCTTTTTTTATATCTAATTATTTCCATAAAAAATTCAATAACTTCATTTATTTTCATTGAAAAGACACAAAAAAGGGCTGTCACCAGCTCTGAAGACACCAGATTATGTAGAAAATTACTCTCAATGTTCTCAATTTCATATAATTTTTACGAAATCTTTACCAAAACTCTTAATTTTACAATAATTATTGTAAAATCAAAATTTTCGAAATTTTCAGTATTGTTCATAATTTAATACGTCATTACCTTACCCCCCCCCCCTCAAATACAAAATGTTGGATGAAAAATATTTTAATTTCATCGAGTAAACAATATCAAAGATTTTACCGATTTCGATTCGGTTTTTCACATTCAAAGTATTTCTTAGTTAATTTAGAATAAATCATGAAATAAGTCTTAACACATAAACTTCTAACCAAATTCTAAACAAAATCTTATACATGAACAACAAAATTTAATTCAGTAGTCTAAATAACTCAACTGAGAATGAAAATGTTCAACATTTATCATCAGCAAACCAATTTGGAAAGTGTTGTCAGAAAAATCAAATGCCCAAATCCTCTAGTTGTACCAAAGTCTTCATACTCTTCAGTGAAACTGGGTGGGAAAATTCAGTGTTAAAATTATGGGTTCATCTTTATCCCAATATTATACTGATTAAATTTAGATTCTGACACCAACCACAATAAACATTGTATTTTTACATCAAAACATGCTATTACGAAAATCAAAAATCCCAAAGCTCATTTCACTTACAAAATTCAAATCATAAATATCAGCTTATCTTTAAAAGTTTTAATCCCATTACAATTATTATTTTTTTTATCAAAATTCAAATAAGTTACAAAATAAAATCTTCAGCATTTTCCTTAAATTTCTTCCAGTCTCTGGTGTATTCCTCTGCCAGATCAGTCCTGAATGGGTGATAGATCTCCTTCCTGAAGAAAAGTCTGGAAGACGATTTGAAGGGGTATTCCACCGGAACAGTAATCTCGATACAGAGGTGGTTCCAGTCCAGAGATTTGGGGGGGGGGGCAACGTTTGCTCTTAGGATTATATATATATATATATATATATATATATATATATATATATATGTGTGTGTGTGTGTGTGTGTGTGTGTGTGTGTGTGTGTGTGTGTGTGTGTGTGTGTGTGTGTGTGTGTGTATATAATCCCCTACAATAATGGACCGCACACCAGCGGTAATGCTTTCATTTTATTAATGCTTTCATTTTGATTTTCACATGTGCTTCCAAACAATTCCCTCTTAACTCCACATGACTGTGGAGTCGTTCTAATTTTAATAACAAAATTTTGGACTTTCTTGAGAAACATCCTCTCATTTTAAATTTAAACTCATTTAGTATTAGGTCTACGATTATATAATTTTAGGCTATGAAAAAAAAAACCGGGAATTTTTTTTTTTTTGGGGGGGGGCGGGCAATTGCCCCTACTGCCCCTCCCTTTGAGCCGCCGTTGTCTCGATACGAAAGACGTCTTTGCTGTAAGGTGCGTTGTCATCTACACCAGAGCTCGGCAACCTTTTATCGTCCACGGCACAACAACGTTTTTTCGATAATTCCGTGGCACACCACAAGAAAAAGCTTGCAAATACATAAATTTCAATAAATACGTATATGTTTTTATTAGATAAAAAACACAATAAAACAGCTCTATGTAACACGACAGTTATAATCCTTTAAGTTTTATATAAATCATTTTGAATTGTACACCAACACAAGAACAAAAATATAAAGTTACAGTTTACAAGTAAAAAAAAAATTCTCTTTAAATTTTTATATTAAAATTTGTTTTTGGTCTGTACTTAAGCCTAATAAATCAAAGTTAATTTAAGCATAACTAATTTATTAATGAGATATTTGAGCTTGTTTTGATGAACATATGTACGTTTTATATTTGGCTCTATATTAGAAAGAGTTACTCGAAGTTCATGGTCAAGACCCTTTAAACATGATCGTTTGTCATTTTTAATTAGAACTAGAATCGAAAAACTTTGTTCGCATAAGTATGTCGTAGAAAAAGGTAGCAAAATTGCAATGGCCTTGTCAGAAATTTTTGGATATTCTTCCTTAACTGAAATTCAGAAATATGATGCTCGAGCATACATACAATGTATGGTAACAACATGTGTTTGCTTTGTGTATAATTTCGACCCAGAGAAATTAAGGAGGAATATTTAGGAGTAAGTTAGAGGAGTAAGTTAGAGGAATATTTTACTTAGAAAATTTCTAACTAATAGCGGTAGTTAATTTTTTTTATTATTATAATCGATAAAACCACCGCGGCACAGTCAAGATCACCTCTCGGCACACTAGTGTGCCATGGTACGGCTGTTGCGGAGCACTGATCTACACGAACAACACGGAAGCGACCAACGCTATCAACTCACTCCCCAATAAAAAATAAAAAAAACTCCCGGCTTTGCTTTGTCTAAACTAAAAACATCCAACAGAGCTAGATAGTTATAGTAAGAATGTAGATAAAAAACAAACAGAAAACAAGCACTCAGGGCTCCACGCACCAAAGGCAACATTCTGTAGTAGTGCCAGAACTAAACCAGAAATTGAGGTAACCAACTGGTCTCGTCATCAGGGAGCCTAACCAAATCAGTTACCTCAAGGGGAACTTTCTGAATAGGATGCAGGTATAACCAAAAGCCATCCCAAGGCCCGAGATCCCCACTGAAACAAGATAGTCAAAAGAAAAGGAAAAGACAAGGACAACGTGCACTAAGGGTTCAACGCACCATATATGCAAGTACACATACAGTCCTAATGAAAAGACTAATGCAAAGGTGCAAATATACCCTAATACAGTGAGTGTCGGTCATGGTGAAACAGCAGCCAATTTCTCCCTAGCAGTTACGTCACGATAGCAAAACCACAGCGCCACACCCCAATGAAGTTCAAAAAAGCATGAAAACAGAAACCCTATCCTAAACTTCTTTAAAATATACCCAAGTCCAAATGCCATTTTTTTTAAACTTTTAAATTGCCGAAATTATTTGGGAAATTGTTCTTACGTAAGTTTTCCTCGAAAATGCCACATGCCTCCAAAAAATCTTCAGCGTTATTACATATGTTTTAATTCTGTTTAGTTGTGAGTAAAAGGTATTATACACTCATGTCCATAAATTAAGGATAATTCAGAATCACACGGAAATCGAACTCTAAAGTAAAATTTTCACCTGTAGAATTATCACATACATCTTCAAGAACAATATGCAAATTACAGGACGCCACCAGATGACGCCGATAGTACGTCACACTGACGAGAGTGTAAAAGAGGGGTATATAAGGAATGGTGGCAGAAAAAGTAAAATTGTTCACAAGCGTTCTGTAAGCCGCTCAGAGCCATAACCGAATAGTTATGACACAGAGGACGCATGTGGGTGATTTTTTACGTGGTAGAATTATCGGCCGCCTGGAATGTGGGCGTACTCAGATGGAAGTATCAGAGGAACATGGAATTGCCCAAAGTGTCATCTCTAGGCTTTGGCAACGATTCCAAGATGATGGAAATTTCAATAGACGTTAGAGTACAGGTCACCCCCGAGTTACAACGCCGAATGAAGACCGGTATTTGGCAGTAACTGCCAAAAGAAGCAGACGGAGCACAACATCCGACCTGTCTGGTCAGTTTCTGCAGCCTCGGGTACCACAGTTTCAAGACAAACCGTGAACAGACGTTTGGGAAATATTGGTCTATATGCTCGCAGGCCTGTCAGATGTGTTCCACTCACGGAAATTCGCTGTCGGCTGCGATTAGCCTGGAGTAGAGAACATGCAATATGGACATCGTTACAGTGGGCTTGTGTGATGTTTTCCGACGAGTCTAGGTTTAGCTTGCAGTCTGCTTCACGTCGTACTTACATATGGAGAACGCCAAGTACCTGTTACCACCAAGACAACATCATTGAACGACATCCTGACGGTGTTGCAGGATTGCTCGTTTGGGGGGGGGGATTATACTGGGCTCTAGAACAGATCTGCTTGTTCCAATCGGAACCATGAACGACCACATTTATCGGGACATCATTCTGGAACAACATTTACGTTTGTTTAGGGGTGCCATGGGCGCAGAATTTGTGTTTATGGATGACAACGCCCGTCCTCACCGAGCAAACATCGTAAATAAATGCCATCAATCTGAGGATATCACCCGTATGGAATGACAAGCATTCTTACCTGACTTGAATCCAACAGAGCATGTGTGGGAAATGCTTGGCCGATGAGTTGCAGCCCGTCAACAAACTCGTACATGTGTACCGTAACTTGGGAGAGCATTGCTTGCTGAGTGGAGTAATCTTCCCCAAGATGAGCTCGATATTTTGATACTCAGCATGCCTAGGCATTGTACGGACCGTATTTCATCTTATGGGAGACATACAATGAATTAACCATCATACCAACCATGTAATATTAAGTTTTTGTAAACGAGATATTTTTTACAATTGCTCCAGGGAGCAAAAATCGTAGTTTTTATAAATGGTATCATACATACACCCTCTTTTTTTCTTTATCTTTTATTTAATAAATGGGCTTTATGAATAAGTCACGTTTGTTTTGTTTCTGAACCATTATTTGCCGGATCTGGAATTATCCTTAATTTATGGACATGAGTGTAATAAATTTTATAGTTCAAGTTATAACCTCCAAGTTAAAATCTAATCTTTTTTCATATATTCCAATTTTTAATTCGCTATTTTGCATTTTAATTTTTATATCCAGATAAGTCGCAAAATGATTATTTTCATTAGTCCTGTTTAAAGTTAGATTGGATTAGTAACGATTTGAAATTTCTTAATCCAATCTACCCAAAGGGACTAACTTTAAACAGGACTAATGAAAATTATCATTTTGCGACTTATCTGGATATAAAAATTAAAATTCAAAATAGCGAATTAAAAATTGGGATATACACTGAAGTGCCACTGAATTAGGGATAGCAAAGCCTATGCAAATTGTTTAGCGCTGCGCATCATGTATGCGCAAGTGAGGGCACTGTGGTAACTGCATATATAGCGCGTACTGTGGTTGTTCTGAATTAGTTGTTGGAATTGCCAGTATGTGTAAGCTGCCTGATTTATACGCCTTCGATCGCGGACAAATCGTAGGTGCGCGACGCAGGGGCCACTCAATTTCCGAAATCGTCAGACAGCTATGATTTTCAAGGTCGACAGTGTCAAGAGTGTACCAATAATACATGGATGGTGGAAAAAAACTAGCGATCGGGCAAACTGCAAAGGACAATTAGCCTTGACAGTGCGTGGTGAGAGACGGCTCAGGCGTATTGTACGTAGCCAGCAAAGCCAAACATTATCTCAAATTACCACCCAGTTTAATGACGGCGCCAGTCGTACAGTCAGTAAACGGACTGTGCAACGCTCGCTTCACCGTATGGGTTTCGGGAGCCGTCGACCTACGAGAGTACCATTGCTCTATACTCGCCATCGGGCTGCACGTCTTGCCTGGGCAAGAGAGCACAGATACTGGAAACGAGTAGCATGGAGTGATGAGTCTCGATTCCGACTACTTAACGCCGACGGGAGGCTGAGAATATGGCGTCAGGCTCATGAAGCCATGGATCATGCATGCCTGGCTGGAACTGTACAAGGGCATGGTGGCTCAATCATAGTCTGGGGTGTTTTTTCGTGGCACAGTTTTGGATCTTTGGTGCGTGTACCAACCTCCCTCAATGCAATTCGGTACGTAGAGTTTCTGGGTGATCACCTCCATCCGTTTATGCTGTTCTGTTATCCGCACGGTAATGGAGTTTCCCAGCAAGACAACTGTACCTCTCACAAGTCCCGGTTGGCTTTTGGTTGGTTGGATGAGGATTCCTCTGACTTCTCTGTCATGAATTGGCCACCTAGAAGCCCAGAATTAAATCCTATTGAGCATCTTTGGGATGTTTTGGAACAAGGCGTGAAGGGCCATCACACAGCACCAAAGAACCTTACTGAATTATGGACAGCTTTAACCAATATTTGGCAAGCCATTCCCGTGGAACGTTTCCAGAAACTTGTTGAATCTATGTCTCGTCGTGTGGCAGCCGTTATCAAGGCCAGAGGAGGCCCAACTCGTTACTAGGTAGGTATCTCTAATTCAGTGGCACTTCAGTGTATGATAAAAGATTAGCTTTTAACTTTAAGATTATCACGTTTACTAATTTCCATAGATACTTGAACTATAAAATTTATCATAATATCTTTTACTCACAACTAAACAGAAAAAAAAACATTTGTAATAACGCTGAAGATTTTTTGGAAGCATGTGGCATTTTCGAGGAAAACTTACGTAAGAACAATTTCCCTAATAATTTCGGCAATTTAAAAGTTTAGAAAATGGCATTTGGACTCGGGTATATTCTAAAGACGTTTAGGATAGGGTTTCTGTTTTCATACTTTTTTGAACATTGGGGTGTGGCGCTGTGGTTTTGCTAACGTGACGTAACTGCTAGGGTAGAAATTGGCTGCTGTTTCACCATAACCGTCACTCACTGTATTAGGGTATGTTTGCACCTTTGCATTAGTGTTTTGATTAGGATTGTATGTGTACTTGCATATATGGTGCATTGAGCCCTTAGTGCAAGTTGTCCGTGTCTTTTTATTTTCTTTTGACAATCTGTTTCAGTGGAGATCTCGGGCCTTGGGATGGCTTTTGGTTATACCTGCATCCTATTCAGAAAGTTCCCTTTGAGGTAACTGATTTGGTTAGGCTCCCTGATGACGAGACCATTCGGGTACCTCGATTTTTGGTTTAGTTCTGGCGCTACTACAGAATGTTGCTTTTGGTGCATGGAGCCCTGAGTGCTTGTTTTCTGTTTGTTTTTTGTCTACATTCTTACTATAATTATCTAGCTCTGTTGGATTTTTTTAGTTATATTTGCCCATTTTCAATATGAGGAGTTGCTGCAACTGCGCAATCTTTTATTGAAATATTATAAGTTTTCAACGCCAGGGTAGGTTTTAAGTTAATTTGTTTGGCAGTCTATGCCTACTTTTTAATTTTTTTTGTTTGGTGTTGAATTGTTTATCTTATTATGCTTGCTTATATTAATTATACTTAACGCCACCACAGCTCTAATCGCCCGAAACTTAAGATGGCGTCACGCCATTTTCTTCCTTCCCTCATCACAAACACGCGTCCAGTGTTCACGAAAGCAATACCCTGTCTGCCTTTTACTATGAAAACCCCGTAGTTTGGTACAAAGACCTCTCATATATAATACCTCACATGATCTAGTTACCTTGAACCTCGAAGGATTTGATTGGTGCTACCATCTGTTGACCTCCCTATGAACAATCTCATTTTCCCTAATATTTGATATTAAATAAATTTAATTTACTTTAATTTTCAGAACGTCACACACACACACACACACACACACACATATATATATATATATATATATATATATATATATAGAAGGGTTCATTGTTAAAGTGAACCAAGACCGTCCTATAAATGTTAATCATCAGATGGCAACAGTTGTATGTATTATTGAATGACAACTGATTTCCTTTCAGAGCTATAGTGCAGTGATCCCCAACCTTTTTATCGCCGCGGACCGGTCAATGTTTGATAATTTTACAGCGGCCCGCTGAGGGGTGGGTGGGGATGGGGGCGTTGATTGTTTATATTTTAAATTGTTTTGATTTAATAATTTTAATTTAATTGTACTTAAACATGCCTTCGAAATAGAATACAGTTACACAAAAAATGAATATAAAGTGATTTAACATTTTAACTCACTAGAACGCTAAATCAATGAGAACCCTGAGCTTGTGGCCCTAAGCTGGCGGCCCGGTACCATTTGATTCACGGACCGGTACCGGTCACGGACCGTCCCGGGGGTTGGGGACCACTGCTATTGTGGACCAAGCCCATTTTCTGAGTTGTGAACCAGGGCGTTCTTTAGAAGGTGTATTCTGCGATTTAACTTATTTCATTTCCCTGAACTTACGTCACCGTCAGATTTGGAGAAACAATTTATAACATTCAGGAAGTTGTCTAACTATTCTAAACAAAACGTTTTCTTACGTGGGTTAGTACAGAACTCAAATGACTATGAGATCACGTCCAAAGGATGGCAGAAGTTCAGCTAAAACCAGTGTATTTCATTATTCTATAAATATGAGAATGTGAAATTTTACAAGAAAATTTTCCTAGAATATTCAGAATAAATTAGTAAAGAACGTAAAGACGCTTCCGTAGAAAAGATGTTTTTGGAGTGACTGACAGTAGGATAAGGCACGTCAAACATCATTATTGATTCTGATGTCATTGCCCACATCAAATCTTTCACATGAAACGGTTATGCCAACAAAAAGTATCTACATCCTAACCTTAACATTAAAAAAATATCTCTATATTGAGAAGTGTGTTGATGAAAACAAACAACCATTGAAAGAGGAATACTATTATCAAGCATTTTTGAAAAAAATTCAATTTATACTTTAAGGTTCCGTCGAAAGACATTTGCAGGTTGTGCAATGAGCTTACGTATAAAATAAAAAGTAAGAATGGCCCTGAAAAAAAACATACAAACACTTGAAGTAGAAAAGGAACTGAATTGAGTTCATTTAGAGAGAGAAAGATTAGTCCTTAAGGTGGACAGGACCTTTGTCGTGGGTCACGACATATAAAAAAAAGAAATTAGAAAAGGTGCAGAAAAACCAATTAACAAACGGGACGGAAAATGGAACAGTGAAATGACGCCAGACGATACAAGAAGAATGTCGTGGGGATACGATATGTTAGAAGTTCAAAAAGGGCAGACAAACCCAATTAAATCGGACAATCGGGGTTAAAATGAGAAAGTTGAAATGGCGCTTGACCATACAAAGGACCGGATGAAAAAGAAGAAATTGAAAAGCAACAGTTAAGAGACGAAACAGCGAGGGGTCTAGATAGAGGTGACATCGAGATGAAAAGGGAATTGTTGGCAAAGAGAAGAGGACCCCACACATAGGAGATGTTCTGGGAAAACAGGATCCCTAGAAAGGCAGGGATGAGTCGAAGGCGGAATTGTTTTTGTATAAAACGCACCTCACTCTGAATTGTTAAAGAAATAATTAGGGGGTGAAAATTAGCGAATCGAAGTGGAAGTAAAATAAAAAAGGTTGAACATGAGAGACGAATGAAAATGTAAAAGGCGGGGCGTTGAGAAGATAAAAAATAGAGAGAGTGAGAATATGAAAAAAGAATATATTGATTTTGACTCTCAGACTTAGCACATGAATATAGAGTTGTAGCCTCGTAAGCGAGAAGTCTAAAAAGAATATATGGGAAATTGCGCCCCGACTTAGCGCATCGCTGTAAGCCTGCAACCCAACGATGAGAGGAGATTAGATGAATAGTGGAGCCGAGAAAGATTGCCTGACCCCCGCAAGCTAGCGATGAGAGGAGCATAGAGGAGCGTCGGAGCCAAGATAGATTGCCTGACCCCTGAAAGCTACCGATGAGATGAGAATAGTTGAGATACGGAACCAAGACAGATTGCCTGACCCCCACAAGTCAAAGATAGAGAACCGATCCGGCCGTTAAAGTCCGCCTCTTCCCACGACTTGTAGTGATTCTGATGACTACGTTCACCAGCGAAAGTGAATCCTGAAGAAAGATATCCCAATCGATGCACGTGAATATGCCGGCGAATGTTTCCCCTCTGCAGTCTGCAAAAATGGAGGTAACCTTTCATTACCTATTGCCAAAAAGTCTATAAACCACAACCTTAACTTCAGATGAGACTTATTCTTGCACATTTGAACTTCAAAGGATATTGCCTTTTCCAAAACTTTCAACCTCTACTGCATATTACAAAAGAAACATATTTTTATAGGATTTTGGTCTACTGCTTCAATGATTCTGCTGTCTAGATGTATGTTTGAGACGAGACTGTGGGAGGCAGGGGTTTGGAAGGTGCTTGCGAACACGTAAATCATTTTATGTTAACACCCGTGCACAGGGAAAAATAGAAATGTGAAAATGGTACTTGCTTTGTTGAAATTATCTACTTACATAAGTGTTTTTAATGATAACAATCTCCCAAAGATAAAATTTCAGAGGGAAAAAGAACCAAGTCCAGCTTCCACTAAAATTTTGTGCGATGGCCTAATAATAACTGTATTTTATAAGACAATATCAATAAAATGGTTTAAATAAAACGTGGCACTGCGTTACTGAAACAGTAAAACAAACAATAGTCAATGGTTAATTAATTATAATCCTTCAACTTTGAGATCAGTTTTCTTAGAACTGACTCTCATAGTCTTAGTTCACTATAACTCTGAACGCTCCATACACATCTTAGAGCTGTGTTTCTCAACCTTTTTTGGTTGACGGCCCACTAAAAATATCTGGAATTATTTGCTGCAAAACTGAATATAAAAAATGTAAAAGTTGTATGATACAAAAAAGAATATATATTTATTTACAAAATTTATTCAATGAGAGGCTGAGCCTGTTTTATTGAACAAATTAAATCAAAACGAGGTTCTAAAGTCGCCAGACAGGTTCGCATTTTATTGTCAACTTTTAGAAGTTTTTTTCGCATTTTGGGCTTGATTTCTGTCAATGCTAAAAATCCAAATTCACAGAACCATGAAGATACACAAGGCAGAAGAATTTTAATAGCTTTCAAGCTGATTACAGGGTACAAATTTTTGACAGAAATCAAAAACTCATCCAAATTTTTCTCGAAGAATGTTGAACTGTAAAACTTATCTCGTTTCTCAAATCAATGAGCTGTTCTTTTTCTGTTGTTGTCAACTTTGGTGTCTTGCAAATCACAAATGAGTTGATTAACCATTCATATTCTTCAACTGAAAGAGAAGGAAAGTAGCTTTTGAGTGAGGTTTGAAGTTCGTCAGGAAAGCAGTCAAAATTTCCTTTTGATATTTCAGATTTCCACAGTGTTAATTTTTCTTCAAATGACTTCAGTTTTGCTGTTGATTAGACGATATTCTCGGGTGGACCTTGAAGACTCGAATTCAGAGAGTTCAGCATTTCAAAGAAGTCCGAGAGAAATTGAACTTTAAGCCACCAAATCTCGTCAAAACTCAAAAGATGTTTTTCGACCCCCAAGAACAAAATCACCTCTACTTTCAGGTGTATGAGTCGTTTCAAAACCTTTCCCTTCGAAAGCCAATGTACTTCGATGGGATATAAGAGTTTTGTAGTCAGAATCCATTGCGTCGCACAGCTGAGAGAAAATTCGGGATTTAAGAGGTCGACTCTTGATGAAATTGACCTCTTGGATGACTTGGTTCATAGCAATCAACATATCTGGAGTTACAGATTTTGAAACGAGAGATTTTTTGTGAATCATGCAGTGGACGTTTATAACATTTGGATTTTCTTGGCGCACAAGTGGGATAAATTCTTTTTTGTTTCCCCAACATTGATGGACATCCGTCTGTGCAAACACCAACGCAGTTTTTCCACAACAAACCAAAGCTTGAAATATTTTCTTTTACAAGCTCAAATGTCTTTTCCTGTCGTCGTGCTCTTCAAATCTTTGCAGAAAAGATACTCATTCAAGAAATTTTCATCTTTAACAAATCGAATGAAAGCAATGAGCTGTGCTTTTCCTCTGATATCTGTCGATTCATCAATCCGATGTGACCAGAGTTCACTTCGTGCGATTCGAAATGCTCGACAGTTTGCTTTTTTTTTAATCTGGAGATAAATCTTCGATTCTGCGTGGTAGTGTGTCATTGGAAAATGGTACTTTCTTGACCTTCCATGTCGCTTCCTTTCCCAGCATTATTTCGACTATGATAGCTAATGCTGGTGCAAGGATGGACTCGGCATCGGTTTGTGCTTTTTTGCATTGTGCTATTAATTGTGCAACCTTGTAGCTGGAAGTCAATCCCTTTTCTGGCATCTTCATATAGTTTAAAAACATTTTGGAAAGAGTTCCGTATCCTGTGCCGCTTGGCGCTATTCGGCGCGGTTTCTGATTTTTACGCGTTTGGTGGAAAACTCAGATTATTGCAACCTATCTAAGCGACGTCATTTTACGGCGTCACTTAGGCTTAAGGTATCCAACTACCTTCAGGGCACTTTTTTAAAAATACCATACTTGCATCAATGTCTGTCTTATATTTCGAAGGGGTATAACACCAAAACACGAAACTGATAAAAAAATATATATAGACCATGACTATGCAACTTTTAACAAAATTTATGAATTTGGGTTGAAATTTAGCAAATTTTTACAAAAACGGCTCTAGCTCTAAAAAAAAAATTATTCATATAATATTAGTTCCTTTTTGTCATATATACATAAGTACCTCCTGAGTGTAATGAACTAAAAGCTAATCGATTTCGTGAAATCTAAAAAAATTACAGATCATTATACGCAATTACACGTAAAATTTTAGTACTTTCTCGTGAGATTTTCTATAAATGCAGCTATAATTCAACAAATAGAATTTATTACTTAGCACTTACTTTTTATTCCTGTTAAGAAGGGGTTCTTAAACTTATGTTGTCGGAGGACCTCCTCTTGAACAACATTTCTTTTTGCGGACCCCATCCCAACTCTAGGCATTTTAAGTCGTTTATGAGACTTAATTTCTGGCTCAATAATCTCATAGGCACTGCGCTATAATAAATATTGGTAAAAATGTATCGCTGGTTATTTTAATAAATGGTCTTGAGCATTTATAGAGATGAACATTTTTATTAGGACATAGAATAAAAAACATAAAATGAATAAAAACAGTAGTAAAAAGAATTTTAAAAGTTACAAATCATAATACATTAAACTCATGCAAACATTTCTTGGTCAAAAATTGGTCAAAATAGATCTATCTTATTATAATATGTTTTCTGTAAATGCTTTTTACTTAATGAGATGGGTGCAGTGGTTATCTTGAAACCAAAACCACAATGTCAGGCTCTATGTTGGAAAGTTTTATTCTGAGGTCCGCTTCTACATTGAGTTTGTTTCTATACTTTGATTTCATATATATAACAGTACTGAAAAATCCTGTATACATAAATATGTTGTGCAGAACGGAATCAAATGTTGGAGGGTTTCACTTGCAAGTGCAAGGTAATCAGATCTGAGAAATAACCAAAAGTTTATGAGTTCATTTTTGTTGAATTGTAGTTTCAGAGACGTATCGCATGATAATTCCACGAGAATATCTTGTTCAAGTATAGATTGTTAATGTCAAAATTGTTTCGCAACCACAGTTTAAGAATCTATGCTGTAAAAGACAAACGGCATCGGCAATATGTATCGCGTAAAGTGTCTTTATGAAGGCGAGGAAGGCTCTAAAACGACCTTCTGGAGCGTTTTTATACCTGCGTCGCCACACAAATTCAGCAAAATACGAATCAAAAAGATTATCTATCGCCCGATGGCAGTGCTTTCTGAATTCTCTTTTAAGGACACTCCACATTCCCTCAATAGTATTCGTATGTTTCCGTATCCTTGAAGTTAAGCGAATGATTGACTCTCAGATGCTCGAAACCGTGATCTGAAAGACAATCATACGCTTTCCAACAATCAGAAATAATTATGGAACCGGGTAAAATATTTCTTTGAATAACACGTAACAAAGTATCTTTGTTTTGATCTTCCACCACCTCAAAGAAACACTTATTACTTCCTCTTTCAAACACCCACTTTCCTTTCACACGTTTTCCCCTATTATACTCTCTTTTACTAAACTTGTTGTCATCATTCTCAACAATTACACCAGGACCTCCAATATTTTCACTTTCTTTAAAATAAGCATCAATACACACCTATCTACAAAAATTCTTCCAGTCGATCACCTTGGTTTCACTACTCACATCAACTTCGTTCATAATCAAATCAGTTTCCATCTCAAACACCCACAAATATGTAAAATTCAAAATATCAATCAAACCTAACTTACTCTCCTAGAACCATGAACCCTACCTAACAGACCTTTTGAGGTTATGGGCATTCGCTCCTACGGCAACCCATTCATACCCATCTGATCTATCTTTACGCTCAACCAAATGCATATCTTTTTAACACACCGGACACTCATATTTAGAAGAAATTAAACCCTCATTCATACACCATTCAATCACCGCTTTCTTACCCCTGCATTACAATTTCATAAAAAAATTTTGTATTGAATTTACCAGGCGCCATACTAAACTACTTGGGGAACGGGAGAATCCCGTTCCCGCAAAGGAACATTCAAATGAAAATTGTAGAAAACGGGTTTAACCGGTTTTCTTTTAATTTTAACTTTTACACTATAACAACCATAACAATTAGGCGCAATTTAAAACGTAATAAAAGGGTTATCACAAGGAGAACCAAAGCGCAAGATCGCACCGAATTGCATAGGTTGCAATACTTGGCACTTTATTGCCAGTTTGGCGGGGGCACTCTATTCTGTTGTGAAACCAAAATTTCTTATAGTGAAAATATCCACAAAAACATTTCCCTATTTTTAAATAATCACATTACCGTGATAAACTTTTAAAATCACTTTTTAAAAATGGAAAAATTATAAAGTAAGGGATGCATGGCGAAAAAACCCAGAAATTAGCAGAAGCAAAGAGACACCTTTAATCCCTCCATACGCGGTCGAAATGTCCATTCAAAAATAAAACTATAGAATTGATAACGTTTGACATTGCCACGTGAATAAAATTTAATTGATTGGCCTTTAGATATACCACGTGATCTACTACGTACGGAGACACAGCAAAAAACAACTCAACAAACACAAATAAGAAACCCACATCAAAACACAATTAAAAACATCGCAACAGAAACGAATGAGAATACACCATATTGAAATATTTATCGCCCCCCAAAAATCGCCAAATTTTCGGCACAGGATATGGGACTTCTCCCAAAATTTTTCCTGTTTTATTTTACTGCGCTGACAGGTTTTCAAAATATTCTCTTGGTTTGTTTTTGACCTCTGTGTGTGAAGTTTCCAAATGCTTTTTAGTTTACTAGGAACGAGAGCTCCATTTGCAAGTTTATTTTTTCAGACTACACAGAATGGTATTTGAGGGTCTTCCGTTTCAATTGCTATGAATCCGAATTCGATGTAGTAGCGCCTCCGCATTAGAAAAAAAAGAAAAAAAATCGATGTAAATATCTTTATACTTCCGTTTGTTTCTTTGTTTATCTTCCGTTTGTGAAACACCAGATTTTATTAAATATTTATGCATTATTGCTAAATGAATAAAACATTTTAACGTAGGATTACGTTCCTTCATAACGGTCCTCTGGAAAGCAAAATTTCAGGCGCTAAAACCATCCGTCGCCGTCGTCGCGAGTTATAATTTTGGCAGCGTGCCAAACCCAGTCTGTATCGCTTGGGCAACCTGCAAACAGTTATACAAAAAGTACCAAAATGCGTCAAAATTTTTACTCACACACACACACACACACACACGCATACATACACACACACACACACACACACACACACACACACACACACACACACACACACACACACACACACATATATATATATATATATATATATATATACAGTGGAATCTCGATCGGTAGTTCCCTGAACGATCGTTTTCCCGTATGCATCGTTTATTTCACCCAGTCCCGAATAAATTCCATAGAAAACAAGCAAAAACAGACCGCATGGATCGTTCCTCGATCCATCGTTTTCCCGCAATATTCGTTCAGAATATCGCAGCTTTGCATTAATTTATCGGATCGATCGTTTTTTCTGACTGAATCTGAAATATAAATGTCTGGATTCACCTAGAATGATAATCTAATTAAACAATGAGCAGAATATTTGAGATGCACGGTATCGTATTTTTCTTGTCGCCTGTTTAGCCTGGTTTCGCAGAATCGTACCACTCCCATTATTTGTTCGTCGTTGGAATTCCTTAATTCTTTAGCCCCTGAAGTATCCTATTTTCGGAAACTCATTCCAAATTCTCCCACTATTCAACATTTCTGTTCTTATCAGCAATGGCTCACAGTCAGCCAACCTGAGCGGTTCCCAATGTCCACTGGCTTTTCTCTTGGCTTTGGGATGGAGGCGCCCTAGTGTTTGGTCTAGGGTGTGAAAAGTTTCTGATTGCTGCACTCTACACTGGCTAGTGAGGATTTCACCCGGAGGCAGAACTTCCTGGTGGTCTTATGTCGGGCCCCATCCAGTGCAATGCAATGGTTCTAGTTACAAACGATTCTCGGCTGACGCTTCTTTATACTCTCATACAATAACCGATACCGAAAGGAATGCAATTTGAAACACAGAAAAAATATTGTTTACTTGTGGAGAGAAAACCGCCAAAAAACAAACGAAGATTAAATACTTTTATTTGTATTAAAATTCCTGTGTACCTACGTGTATTTCTTTTTTTATTATTATTATCTTGGATTTCAGTACAACTCTGTAATTTTATCTTCAATTACACGACAGGTATGTATGCACTTATGTATGTGAGTAAATATATTTTAGGGATATCAAACTTTAAGGAATGTAATACTTTTTTGTATGTTCCCGCATCTATCGTTTTCCCGCATCCATCGTTTAGTTCAGTCAGTCCCTTCGAAAACGATAGATCGAGATTCCACTGTATATATACCGGGTGGCCATAATTAAACTGACAGTGCTCACAGTGTTCTGTAGCGCGATCTATTTGCGGGAATGACGCCACATTTTGTAGGCAGATTAAACAAGACGGGGGACGAAGGATTCCGCGAAAAAATAAATTAGTTCCAAAAGTCACCGCTAGGGGAATATTTGGCGCTGTGTAATAGAAGAATGGACCTACGATAAATTCCGCTGTGAACCCACACCAAACAGTTACCTTTGGTGAATGTAAGGGAATTTCTGTGACTGCATGTGGTGATTTGTCATCCCAAATTCGGCAGTTCTGGGTATTCACAGTTCCATGCAGGTAAAAGTGGGCCTCGTCTCCCCATAAGATTTTCCACGGCCAAACATCATCCACCTCCATTCTGGCAAGAAAGGTGAGAGCAAAAGTCAATCGCTTATCATGGTCGGGGTACAGTAACTCCTGTACACGGCTGATCTTGTACGGATAGAAGTTGATAATCTTTCGTAAGATTTTCCATACCGTACTGTAAGGCATATCCATATTCCGAGCTAATCCACGAGTGCTAGAGGTGGCAGCAATATTGTCTGGTCCTCTGTCGACAATCGCCGTGGCAACTGCTTCGATTGTATCCTGTGGTACAGGTTTTCGTCCTCTGCCTGACTGAACCTTCAGAGAACCTGTTTTCTCAAACGTCGCAACCATTGCTTTTAGCCCATTAACTGACACAGGACCGTTACCTTTACGCATTTTTTGTGCGTTCTAAAAGCACGAAGAGCGGCTGACGCGTTGCACTGGTTGAGGTAAAAGAATTTGACCAGTAACGCACGCTCGACTAAAGAAGGAGACATTGCACATAAACTTTCAATCCGATTGATTCGAAACGTAACACATTGGCTTTTAAAACCCAAGCAGCTGGCACTGTGCCAATGGATGTAACGTGAAATTTGAATAAAGAACTTCTTCTTCTGCTCAGCGTACGTGATATTGTAGATCACGAGACTTTATCGGTGTTTATGTAGATTTTACGCTTTTTTAAAAGTGTTGCCATATTGCACTTGAACTAAATAAGAAAATGTGCATAATAAAAGGTAATTTTATTCCGTATTAATTTGCATTTGTTAACACTCTATTTTCTATTACACAGCGCCAAATATTCCCCTAGCGGTGACTTTTGGAACTAATTTATTTTTTCGCGGAATCCTTCGTCCCCCGTCTTGTTTAATCTTCCTACAAAATGTGGCGTCATTCTCGCAAATAGATCGCGCTACAGAACACTGTGAGCACTGTCAGTTTAATTATGGCCACCCGGTATATATATATATATTAGGGTAGCCCTTATTTTTCAACTTTGTTTTTTTTAATGTCTCACCCCCCCCCCTCAATTTTTTTAACTGTCTTAAAACTAATGCCCAAAAAAAATCGGGTTATTCGCATAATTTTAAGTGGTGCCGCAGAGGCTGTGAATGTCGCCATTTATATAAAAATTACTGCTTTTCCCACAAGTTTAACAGAAAAAAATTAAATAAGATTTTATGCGCGTTAATAAACTAAATATATCAAATATGCACTAAAACATAGTTTTGCATAACCCAACAGCACGTAGGACACACGATAGGAGGCGCTGTGTAGGCGGCGTCGGCAGTCCTGGCTGTCGGGGAAACTGACCAGGGCGCTTAGTCATAATAAGTATTGCGTTGTCTTCCAAACGAAGCGGTGGCACGTGGTTTGTTAAAAATGGAGCTAAAGTGTAAACTTTGCAATCATATATATGTGATTGAAAGAGAAATGAATCAAATATTAGGTAGCAAATTACCTTCTAACAAACAAGTAATGCAAGTGCTATTTTATAATATGGGATGCGTAAAATTAAGTCTTCGTGAAAGTGCTCGTTTAGTAATTTCTGAAACTGTAATTTTTTGGCAAAATGTACGAATACCATTTAGAGAACTTCAACATTACATTATTAAACTGGAAGCCCCATAGAATGAATGGAGAATGCTTCAAAAATGTTCTAAAAGAAACAGTGAAACTCATGAGCAAAAAGAACAAAATTTTAAAGAAAAACTAGAGGACCCATTTGATATTGCTCACTCTAATGCCTTGGAAATTATTACAATAGAAGAAGACCGACAATTTCTCATGTCCCAGAGGCAGAAAGGACGAATTGGCGTTTTAGGGGACATTGATAAAAGAACTGAGGAAAACTCAGAAGAAAACACGCATATTTCAACATAATAAAAGACCCTCTGAGGAGAGTGAACCTTAGAC
The DNA here is from genome assembly GCA_907164885.2 of Dolomedes plantarius. Classification (NCBI taxonomy): domain Eukaryota; kingdom Metazoa; phylum Arthropoda; class Arachnida; order Araneae; family Dolomedidae; genus Dolomedes; species Dolomedes plantarius. The sequence continues at coordinate 26,683,977 of OU015494.1, forward strand.
TAAAAAAAGAAAAAAAGAACATTCAAGATGTGGCGACAAAATATTTCCAGTCAAAGCTCAAAAAAGATCAGCTCAGTAAAGAAAATTGTGATGCGGAAAATCCCTATAAGTATTTTTTTCGATCTTTACTACCAAATCTGAATCAATTCAACATGAAACAAAGTTTTCAATTTAAAAAAAAGTCTTGGAGCTAGAAGAAAGTGCATTAAATGAAAATGTCAAAAATTTAGCATTAAAAAAAGTCTTGGAGGCAGTGGAAATTGTAACAGATAAAAATGTTGAAAACAAATAAAAAAATTTTTGAGTATACTCTTTTTTTTTTTTGCCTGAGTAAAAAAAAAAAAATCATTGAACTTGTTATTTGTTATGCATTTAACTATTCCATATTATGGAGCTCATATGTTTTAAAAAAAAGGTAAGTGGAGAAATTCCATGGACATCAGATGAAAAATTTTAAAATGTTTTTTTCTGCAAGTGTTATATATCATTATTTTCAGAAATAACTGAATTTTTGTAATTTGATAAGAATAATACCATTTCTCACAGGAAACATGCCTTAAAATACAATAGAAAATGCTTCTTTTGCATTGACCATTTATTGATATTAAAACCCATTTTTTGCATATCATTGTGGTGCTAATTTTATGTTTACAAAGCCTAACAATTATTTGTTTATGATCTCTCACCCTTTTTATAAATGCAGCATAAAAATCTTTGCTATTTATTAATTTTTTTATTTGAGGGGGTAATTAATTATGATATGAGAATGTCATTCTGTTACCAAAAAACAAATACTTTTTTGGGTGATTATTTAATTATTTTCATTTTCTTGTGGGAAGCTTATCAGAAATTTGAGAGGTGTTATGCGTTTCTTCAGGTTCTCCAAGAATATCGTGCTATTTTTGTTGAATCGCTTTGTTATCGTGCTATTTTTGTTTTGTATAATATCAAATACATTAGTGCATGTTTTTATTTCTTGAAGTGTATGCACTACCCATCAAAATATAAAATTGCTGATTGAAAATACTAAACTTAATGCACTAACTCAGAGGTGGCCAACCGTTTTGGGAAGAGTGCCACTATCTGAAGAAAAAATAATATGCGTGTCACTTCCAACTTTTCCAACATACTAAAAATTATAAAAAAGTAAAAAATGTTATTTATAGGTTGATTATGAGATTTTTACGCAAGTAGCATATTTTTTTTCATATAAGGCTGAGTAGTGGAGATTTAAAAAATAATAAATAAATCAAACAAATAAACAAACTTATATAAGCATTTTTAATAATCATTAATAAGCATTTTTAAAGGCTCAGTCAGTTAGGTTATGTACAAAATAAAAATGGATAATTTGAAACATTTAATTCTAAATAACTATTAAACAGGGAGTACTTAATGTGGCTTTTGAGTCATATATATTAGGATTAGTTCTTGAAGATGCTAACAAAATTAGGTGTTTTAGGTGCATATCAGTTAATCTTGAACAATATTTTGATTTTATTATGTTCATAATAGAAAACATATGTTGATCCAAACCTACAACAATATCTGACAGCCTAATTGTGTAAATTTTGAAAATTGCTTGTTGGTACAAATTTCTAAAATTCAATTTAATTAGGATCACTTGCAGTTAAAATAAGTTCCTTATATTTGCTTTTCAGTGTAGTATGGTGCTGTAGGTCAATAATTTCGATTTGGATTTCAGGGGGTAACAATTAACGTCTTGCAGAGAAATTAAAAAAAGGATTTGTGAAAAGATCAGCATTTTTTTTATCATCTTGAAAATCATCAAACTTAGCACTAATTGCTTAATGTGCAATGTATGTAATACTTGGTTTAATCAACAAAATGTATTCGCTGTCTTTTTCGTTTTTATTTTTATTCAAGTGATGGATCAGTATTAAATCGAAGTCTTCATCCGAAGACGAATCTTTGAGCTCAGGCCATCCAGACATCGTGTTCTCTACAATTGAATATGGCGCTACCATATGCTTGCGATAGCGCGTTTGTTTACCTTGTACGGCGCATGCGTGTGTCAAAAAGTACGTTTCTCCAGTGTGCGGATACTTTCGACATTTATCTCACGTGTCGCATTGCTGACGCTTGTGGAGGTAGCAGCGAGCGGCTGTCTGAAACATTTGCTTTTTCGGTGTGAGGCCTGACTTAGAGTTCACTACCGTCCACTGGGATGGAAAGCTGCTTCTATCAATAACTAGAAACAAAAAGTTTTACAGGGTTCCAGTAATTATTTCCGCTAACGGACAAGAGCATCTTTTAGGAGTCCCTCAATTGGATTCTTGCAGTGGAGACGATATGGCAGAAGCTATTTACAACTTTCTTGCTGAAAATAAACTTTTGACAGTGCAAGCCTTGTGTTGTGACACCACTGCGTAAAATACTGGAAGAATAAAAGGTGCTTGCGTTTTATTAGAACAAAAATTGGGTAAAGATCTCTTATACCTACCTTGCAGACACCATATGTATGAATTGGATTTAAAGTCTGCTTTTGAAGCATGCATTGGTAAGTCGTCTGAACCCGAAATAGGATAATTTAAACGTTTTCAACAAGCTTGGGCCAATATAGATAATTCTAAATATACTGTTGGAATTGATAATCAATTTGTTGTGAACAGTATCGGTAAAGACATAGAGATTGTGCTTCATTTTGCCAAAGCACAAGTTGTTATTAAACAGACAAGAGACGATTATAAAGAGCTGCTGCAGTTAGTTATGATAATTTTAGGAGAACACGAAGCAAACGAAATTACATTTCGATTACCTGGTGCTTTTCACCATGCCAGATGGATGGCGAAAGCTATTTATTGCTTGAAAATATTAATTTTTCGAAATCAATTTCATTTGACTCAGCAGGAATTGCAAGGAATAAGGGATATTTGTATATTTATTGTAAAAATATACATAAAAGCTTGGTACAATGCTCCCTTAGCCTGCAAAGCACCATACCAGGATTGGATGCTTTTAAAATATCTTTATTTTTACAATGAAATAAATGAAAAAATTTCCCAAGAAACAACAAAAAAAATTTTGTGCACATTTGTGGTATAGAAGAAATAGTGGCTTTAGCATTTTTTGATGACACAATTCATGTAGAAAAAAAAGTAAAGAGGGCCAAAGCATTTAAAGAAAAAGAATCAACTACTTGTGACACTAAGCGTTTCCATTTTGATTTAAAGGAAATGGCCGAATTCACAAGCAAAGAACTACATAACTTTGTGTCAAAAAGAACATCCAAATTTTTTAAGCGGTTTAAAATATCGTCCGATTTTATAGCTCGTAGTCCTGTGATCTGGAATTCACTTCCTGATTAACAACATGGCTTTACAATAGTCAGAAACCTCACAGTTGTCAATGATATCACTGAAAGAGGTGTGAAGCTTATGGAAGAATATAACAATATTATAACATACGATGAGGAGCAAAAACAATACCTATTGCAAGTCGTAAAAGACTATCGGAGCCATTTTCCATCTTATTCAAAGCATTCATTATCAAAAAATTATTAAACCTTTAATTATTGAAACTAGCTGTACCCGGCCACGCGTTGCTGTGGCTCAGTCTGGTTAAATAGAAAAGAATGAAAAGAGAAAGCACGTTTCTAATATGTTTAATTTATAAAGGCTGCAAAGCTGTTACTCATTTAGCACTGCCCAGGGGCACGTGTAGTTTAAAGTATGCTGCGGACGCGAGTAACGTTACCGCCCAACATACTCGTATTTTATAGTTCAGTTTTTAGTACTTGCTTGTTTTATGTAATATCTTCGCGAAAGAATTGTGTTCCCCTTCCCTCGCTGCATTGGAAATAAAAAAATTTTAAGAAATGTTTAATTTTACAATACTTGTGGATATACAATATTTTTTGTTGTTCCATTGTCTGTGCACATATATAGATTGTCTGGTTTTCCGACTCTAGAACACGCAACATATAATTGTGCATGTGAGAAACAATCCGTGTCTAAATCTAACCCGCACAATTGTAAAGATTGGCCCTGAGCTTTATTGATGGTGATTGCAAACGCCAATCGAATTTGGAATTGCAATCTCCTAAATTTAAATGGCATATCCGTTGGAATCGTGGGAATGCGAAGAATGAGGACATCTTCTCCTTTGAATGATCCTATCAAGAACGCTCCTTCTACGACGTTGCTCAGTAATTGTTTACTGCAAGCCGCGTGTCGATGCAAAGCTTTGGTTGGTTGATATTTCGCAACATTATAATTGTCACGCCGATTTTCAATTACAGTACGTGCGGTGGCATCCCTGGCAGATCGAGTGAATTCAAAAATTCTGTTGGATAATGAACCGCTTCATCTGCTTCCACAACAGTGTCGACGGACATGTATGTTTCTGCCTCGCTTTAAATGTTTTACTGAATGATATTGTTAAGCTCGTAGAAGTCTTTGTTCTTGGCCGAAAGAATAGCTCGTTCACTCATTCAATCACGATTCTTATAATTGGTTTGAATATTGGGAAATACTTTTTCAATCAATTCTTCTTTTGACAATACTAAATTGCAGAAGTTATGAGGCAATGAAATTCGTCCTGATGTCAAATCAACCGGCACCTTTCCGTTCCCAATTTCCAGCAATTGATGTGAGAATAACTCTGCTGATCGATCGTTTTGCAGATGGACACGCTTATTTGTAGATAATTTCAACGTCTTTACGTGTCGACACAAAGTTGAGCATTTCAGGCAAGAATTTATTTCGCCCGCTGGTGTCGATTGAGGAATTATAGGTAATGTTTGCCTGAAATCTCCTGCAAACAATATTAATGCGTTCCCAAATGGTCTGTTTTTTCCACGCAAATCTTGCAATGATCGATCAAGAGCCTCGAGCGATTTTTTGTGTGCCATTGTACATTCATCACAAACAATAAGTTTGCATTTCTGAAATACTTTTCACATGCCTGATGCTTTGGAAATGTTGCACGTGGCAGTTTCAATGAATTGAATGTTCAACGGCAATTTCAAAGCGGAATGTGCAGTTCTTCCAACTGGTAGCAATGTCGCAGCTATTCCGGACGACGCAAGAGCTAAGGCTATGTCATTTTGGGATCGAATTGCTGCCAGAATCAATCTAATTAGGAACGTTTTACCAGTTCCTCCTGGCGCATCTAAGAGAAAGATATCTCCAACCCCGTTATTGACAGTTTGCATTATTTGATCGTAAATGCCTTTTTGCTCAAGCATTAGCTTTGGAATATTTGATTAAAATACGACAAAAGATCACCCGTGTTGTAATTTTGTTCAAGACGCAATTCTACATCGAACGAATCATCAGCAGATCGATTCGGTGATGGCATTCCCAATTGATTGAGAACTTTGTTCGCGATTTCTCAGCACAAATCTTCAATCATTATCAACGCTTCGTTGTAGATTTCTGCTGTGAAATCCATGTTCATACTTGAATTTTCCTCGCTTATTCGACGGAAAATATCCTCAGCCATGTGCATTCTCTTATCTCTTCGATCGTCTTTTATTGTCTAGAACGATACCTGCGTACTTTATGACCTGTGAGGACTGCTGATAGTGGGGTCGCACCCCACCGTGACAAATTTCTGTTCTGAGGGGGAAGGGAAAGAGATTTCTCGTTTGCCGTAAAACATTTAGTATAGCATGTGTTTCAAAAAATCATGTTTATACCTGTCACAGGTGTGTCATCTATATAATAGGTATATAAAAACACTCACGTATTTGAATGCAACGTTGTGTGAAAATTTCAAAGAAATCGGTGAAGAACTTTCGGAGATTTGAGGTTTTGAACAAACGAACATTTACATTTTTATTTATATAGATTTAATGTTATAAAATTTTGTTTTTATGGTTAAGCAGTTCTAGGCATTATTTCCGTTATTATTACTCCTAAATAGTTGTTTTAAAATTAAAACATAATTGTTAAAAGTGTTTTTGTGAAAATTTTGGAATTTCACTCATTTATTTCAATTTTCACCCCCCTTGCGGCACGTGTTATTATTAAATAAAATTTTCAAAATTTTTACCAGTTACTTACTAGCCCAAAAGGAAAAGAAATAGGGGGTGAGACTTATAAAAATATAAAATTTATTTATGCCTATATGCTAAGGGCCACCCTAATATATATATATATATATATATATATATATATATATATATATATATACCGGGTGATCAGAAAATAAGTATACATTTGAAAAAGTAATAATTCACGGAATAATGTAGGTAGAGAAGTAAAAATTGACACACATGCTTGGAAAGACATGGGGTTTTATTGCAACCACAAAAAAAATCCAAAAAATGGCCGACAGATGGCGTTTCATGTGATAAGAAAAGCAATAATTAGCATAACAAATTATGACAAAGCAAAGACGATGTTCTTCAGAACAAATGCTCAACATGTCGACCGTCATTCCTCAAAAATAGCTGTAGTCGAGGGACAATGTTGTGAACAGCACTGTGCAGTTTATCTGTATTTATGGTGAGACATTGGCGTCGGATGTTGTTTTTTAGCATCCCTATTGATGTCGGTCGATCGCGGTAGACTTGCGTTTTCAGGTAACCCCAGAGCCAATAATCACACGGAGTGAGATCTGGGGACCTGGGAGGTCAAGCATGAGTGGCGGCTCAGCACGCGATCATCACCAAACGACGTGCGCAAGAATCTTTCACACGTCTAGCAATATGGGGTGGAGCGCCATCTTGCATAATAATAGTACTACCCAGCAGGTGTTTATCAGACAGGCTAGGGATGATGTGATTCTGTAACATATCGGCGTACTTCTCACCCGTCCCGCTAACAGTTACAAAACCAAAATCACGCAATTCCTCGAAGAAAAGGGGCCCGATAACGGTAGATGTGGTAAATCCACACTACACCGTGACTTTCTGGTCGTGCAATGGAGTTTGCACGAAAGTTCTGGGATTTTCGGTAGCCCAAAATCTGCAGTTGTGGAAGTTGACAGACCCTCGGAGTATGAAATGGGCTTCGTCGGTCCACAACATGTTAGTCAACCAATCGTCATCTTCCGACATCTTTTGAAACGCCCACACCGCAAATGCTCTCCGCTTCACAAAATCGCCGGGTAACAGTTCATGATGACGCTGGATTTTGTACGGATACCATCGGAGGGTACGCCTTAGTGTTACCCAAACAGTAGTGTATGGAACGCCAGTGCGACGTGCGACTTCACGAGCGCTGACTTCCCCGTGCGTAGACGAACCCGCTACAATCTCCATTTCTTCCTGAACAATCCCAGCAACATTAGCAGTTGTGCTCGGTCGGCCGCTATTGGGCCCATCGTCTAAACAACCCGTGGCTTCGAACTTCAAAATCATTCTCTTCACAGCTGCAATTGTCATAGGACCTGTACCCGTTCGAATACAATTCCTAAAGCGATAGGATCGTAAAACTGCAGTAGCAGATTCCCCATTCTGCTAGTACAGCTTCACTAACAGTGCCTTTTCTGGTAACGTCAACATGCTGCGATTGCTGGTGCATCTGATTCCCTGCTGGTTGGGGGGTATGAATGGAAGTACCTTGGTCCACTTGGACTTTATCTTCAGTAAGCAAGTTAATTGTCATCAAGGTATGTGTGCTCAGTAAATAAATTTTAAGTTTAGTAAGTGTTAAGATAAGAATCAGAACAGATAAGGTGATTAATCCTTAAAGGAGGAGGAAAATTTAAGTATTTAAGGAAATTAGATTAATGGCTCGAATAAAATTATAATAATTATTAAGAAAGTAATTAATTAAGTAATGCCTAGGGAAGCGAAAATAAAAAAGGCCCTCTTCAGGGTCGTACAACTACGTAATGAGAGGACTGCGAAGCTTCGAAAATGAGGCTAAAGTAGCAGGAGGGAAAATTTGCAAAATAACGGGAAGCACAGACGGGAGTCGAACCCCCGACCTGCGTGTCCCGAAACGCGAGCGATAGCAGTGTGCTACGAGAGCACGTAGAGAGGTTAGCAAGCTAGAGAGAGTATCGCGGTGGGAGTACTATTGTTAGCTCCTGAGAAGACACGCCCGTGGGCGTTTACGGTTAGCGGGAAGGGTGTGATCGTAGGTTGAATCTCGGCAATCGTCTCATTACGTAGATTGGGGAGATTGTCAAAGAATCTCTTGGAGATCTTATAAGCTTGTTGGTAGTATGACAAAATGCCGAAGTCTCTCCGGATAGTTTTATTTGAAAGATACTGGAATGCACGGCGGATCCGCCTGAGAGTTCTGTTCTGTAAGCGCTCGAGCTTATCAATATGGGTTTTGGCCGCAGAGAACCAAACCGGAATTGCGTAAAGGGCAATAGGTCTAACGACTTCCTTATATAGGAGAACTTTATTGTGCATGGAGAGATGGGAGCTGGTTAGCAGGGTGCGGAGTTGCGCTGTGGCGGCATTGCATTTCCTAATGGTATCCATAACGTGGGTATTCCAGGTAAGCCTACGGTCTAGAGTCACACCTAGGTATTTTGCTGTGTTTTCCCAGGCAAGCGGGGAGCCGTAGAGAAAGAGACGAGGAGGATTGTGAAAGCTATTAGAGAAGAAGATCGCGTGGCACTTGGAGGGGTTGATTTTAATTTTCCAGCGTACAAACCAATCCTCAAGGGTGCCAATATGACGCTGCATTTGAATAGCAAGGTAGTCAATGTTATGTGAAGTAGAAAGGATAGCAGTGTCGTCCGCGTATAAAGCCAGAATGGTATTATTGCCTCTCGGCACGTCGTTCACGTGCAAGTTGAACAACGTGGGACCTAAAATAGATCCCTGTAAAATACCAGCAGTAATGCTATTATGCCGGGACATTTCGTTATTGACGCGGGCGACAAAATTTCGACTAAGTAGGTAATTATTGATCAGATGTATGAGACAATCTGGCAAGCGAATTTGGATTAATTTAAAGATAAGTCCCGGATGCCAGACTTTGTCGAAAGCGCACTTAATATCAAGGAACAGAGCAGCGGTCGGTCTCTTTTCCTGCATCCCATCACGGACAAATTCGACTACCCTATAAAGCTGTTGCGTCGTAGAGTGTTGAGACCGAAATCCAAACTGCTCTGGAATAATGATGTTGTCAAGGTGCTGGGAGTCAAGGTGCTGGGGTCAAGGTGCTGGGAGATTCTGTTAAGAATAACTCGCTCCGCAATCTTACTCAGGGAACACAGCAAGCTGATAGGCCTGTAGCTCTGGGGGTCATTACGATCCCCCCCAGCCTTGGGGATTGGGCTAATAACCGAGGTTTTCCAACACTTAGGGAAGTAGCAGAGTTTAAGGATGGAGTTGACAATAACAGAGAAGTAAATTAGGATATTAATGGGGAGGTTTTTTAGGATTAAGTTATTAATTCGGTCGATGCCAGGAGATTTCCTGGCTTGCAGGTTCCTAATAATATTAATAATCTCACCAACTGTGGTGGGAAGAGCAGAATCAGTAGGGGGGGTATTAATAAAGCTGTGAACGGTACCGAGGACCAACCGATCATTATCCTCGTCAACCAGGTCGTAATTTGGAGAAAATTGCTTATTATACGTGTCGGCAATGGTATTGGCTTTGTCCAAGTCAGTCAGAGCAACTCCGTTAGGGCCTTGAATGGGCGGAAATTGAAAGTTCGTGAATTTTATAGATTTAGAGAATTTCCAGATTAAATTATCTTCAGCGGAGAGGTTATTAATGAACTCAGTCCAGTTGCGTTGGCGGAAGACTCTAATATCACTTCGCACGCGAGCGCGCAGGAAGTAATAATTTTTCCTGTGTAGAGGGAGACGGGTAAATTGATGAATCTTACGATCCGCGTTACGCTCACTGATTAAGTTAACAATATTGGCCGGTAAATTATGGTAACGCGGCTTTTTCAAAGCTCTAGTAGATCTAGCCTTGGCGTCGAGGATGGCCTGCTTGAGTTTGGTAGTGGCGCTATCTATATCTTCAGAACAGCGGATAAAAGGGAAATAAAGAGAGGAGGAATAAGTTAGGATATCCTGGAACTGCTTCCAATTCGTGCTGGAGGGGGGATTGGGATTATGAATATTGACCTGTTGGTCAAAGGTAATTAAAACGGGTAAGTGGTCCGAGTCGAATAAGTCTATAGTTTCAATCGTGTGGGGGTAGGGGATATTTTTAGTAAGCGCCAAGTCAATGGTGCTTGACCAGGTATTGTAGAAGTGGGTAGGGGAAGGGGGGTTAAGAAGTTTTACGTTTAAGTTATCAGTGACGAATTTAAGAAGGGCACGGCCGGCAGCATTATTGGCCCTGCAGTTCCAGGCTGTATTGTGAGCATTCAGGTCACCCGCCACAATACAGTAGTTACAAGAATTAAGGATTTTAGACATGTCAGAGTTTAAGAAGCGTTTGGTAGGGGATAGATAAACTGAAGAAATTAAAATTTGAGTTGACCTGTCCGGGAGAAAAACTATTGAGGTGTTCTCGATATTAGTAGTGGGGATATTATTAATTGTATAGTGGTCTAAGCCCCTTCGGATATAGATTGCAGTACCACCACCAGGATGAAAATTAGAATTGGGGAGGGGGGACGATCGTTACGATAAAGATTATAATTAGAGATATTATAACGCCAAGGTGCGGAAAATTTCGTTTCTTGTATTAAAGCAACGTCAATATTAGAGGCTTCCATGAACTGCCTGAATTCGTTAATTTTATTGGAAAACCCGTTCTCATTCCAAAACAAAACTCGCAGTGACGGAAAGGAAGAAGAACTAGCCATGAGCGGGTTGGGGATCGAAATAGTTCGAAATTTCCTGGAAGATTGTGATTAGTTGTTGCACAGGATGTTCAGGAGATCGAATTATCTCAGTTATTCTTTTAAATAGATTTAGTATGTCCGCGATATTAAATGCGGACATAAATTCCTTAATATTTTTAAATATCTCGAAGAAATCGCCAAAACCAGAATCTGGCTTGGGACTGCTATTATCATTGGGGTTGGGAATAGAAGCAGCGGCGACCGGGGCAGCACTTGGGGTGGTCGCCGAGCGCGCATTGCTATTGGCTCGCTGGGTATCGTTCCTATTCGCTGGATTTCGATCCGCGCTGGGAATGGCTTCGGCACGTTGTCGTGATGCCGAAGCAGTGCTCACGGGTACGGTAGAAGTGTTCAAAGCACTAGTTGGAGTCGCCCATGCCGATGTTTTTGGAGCCGGGGCAGGGATAAATTGAACGGGTTGCTTAGTGCTAGTAGTTACTGGGGTTTTGGCATTATTACTATTGCTCTTGCCCTTAATTTTGAGTTTATCCTTATTTTTGGGGTGCATAGGGCAGTCACGGTAATTGGCCGTGTGATTGCCCTTACAGTTGGAGCAGCACGTGTTACCGTCTGTCGCCTGTAAGGTACATTCAGCAGCAAGATGGCCGCCTCCACACTTGACACAGCGTGGAGATAGTTTGCACGTTAGAGAAGAATGACTGTACATTTGACATCGGTAGCATTGACTGACGCCAGTGTTGGTATACTGTTCGAATGTGACACGAAGGTAATTAATTTTAGTGATACTGTTTAGGTTATCTAGGTTAGGGGAAGGCCTGACCGAGACCAAAAACAGTGGCATGGGTTTCTTCGTCTTCCTATTAGTCAAATAGGCAGTCTTAATCGGTTCAACATTAATAGCTCTGAGGGCAATTTCTATGTCCTCGACCGGTGTGTTGACCGGTAGCCCGCGTACAATGAATTTTTTGGGTCGCTCGGATCTGGGATCCAGCGTGCGGAAGGGGATGTTATTGGAGTCCAGAAATTTCTGGATCGCACGATAGGAGTCTACGCTTTGTATGTTAATTTTAATAAGGGTACCCGTGAGAGCAGCTTCAACATCGGGGGCAATTTCATTTATGGTCTTAAGCATATTACGCCAATTGCTGCCAACTTCAAAGAAGACTTGACATCTTGAAGCAGCAGTGGCAGTAGGGCGAGCGCTATCACCAGCATTGCTGGTGTCCATTTCATTGGTGTCAAATGGCTGAGTGCCAGAAATGTCACCTTCATTATCACTCAGTACCTCATACCTGTTGGCAGTGGGTACACTAGTAGAGCTGGACTGACTGTCCGTTTTCCGCCGTTTAACTTTTTTGTTAGGCTTACAAGTTTCATGGGATAGGGTAAGTTTATCATTTATCCTAATTATCCTACATTGCATGAGAGCTAAATGGTCATTAATGGCCATGTTGCAGTTGGTATAAAATAGTTCAAAAGAGTCTAGAGCCATATAGGGTTCAATTTCAATAGTTTGGGTTAGGAGCACATCATACACAGATAACAAAACTTTACTCACGTAATGATGATCTGACGATGCCGACACGTGTTGTCCGACGTAGACCAGGTATTCTTTCACTAAGGAGAAGAACTTCCAATCTCTGTGGTAAACACCTTCAAATAAGTTGAGTACTTCATCGAAAGTTTTCGGTGGAGAGGCAACATCAGTAGTCAAGTTGGCAGGAACCACGACGCTTGGCAGAACATCGTTAGGCGTACCACCGCCAACGCCGATCGGGAGCAGAGCATCCAAATTCATTACTGCACGAAAAACACAGTGAGGGGGAGCAGAAAGAAAGCCGCTATTAGTGGCTCGTCACTCGTACGCAAGATCGTAAGATCCCCGTACGGCCATAAACCAAAAATACCGGCAGAGAGAGAGGATCACGTGTAGGACACGTGGGAAGCTAGGCATCTGATTCCCTCTCTCATTACAGCTCCTTTTATACACGATTCTCATGCAGCGTCACTGACGTTTTGCTGTCCAGCACCATCTGTCGTCCATTTTTTGAACTTTTCTGTGGTTACAATAAAACCCCATGTTATTCCAAGCATGTGTGTCAATTTTTACCTCTCTACCTACATTATTCAGTGAATTATTACTTTTTCAAATGTATACTCATTCTCTGATCACCCGCTATATATATACAAAAGAGGCAAACAACGATAAGCGATCCTACGTTAATAACCCGTGGTAGTTTCGGTAGAAGAGACTATCTGAAATGCTTTAAAATTAGTTCACAGCAATGCAACCACATTAAAGAAATTTAAAGACTTACTTCAAAAATTTCACAAATCTTTTAATTTTAAGAAAGAGCCAATGTGAATCAACGTCAATTACAACTGGAAAAAAATATCAAATAAAAATGCGGGAAAACTAAATTTAAAAAGATTTTTTGTGGAAACCGTTGAGATAATTACAAATACAATTTCAAAGTTACAAAACCCATGCAATTTTAATTATTTTTCAAAACCCTCGTGGCACATTTGACAATTTCACGTGGTAGTCTGGTGTGCCGCAGCACACAGGTTGAGAAACACTGTCTTAGAGTGTGGTAAGGGTATCGAGAGCCGATGCCAAACCAAGGAAAGGATTCTATAGTGACTTCTAGGGTTCATGAGCCCGGGAATTTCACCTCATCTCTCTTTCTCGTCTGATCGGCCTTGAAGAAAAGTTATGATGCTATGATTCTAAACTTCTAAACACGCGCTATCACAGAAAATATCAAATGAGGTGGTTTGACGTAACCACTGATAAAACGAAGATCAGATAATGGGTCCAGTAGCGTAGCTAGGGGGGTGCGGGGGGTGCGGTCCGCACCGGGCGGCACATATTTTGGGGCGGCATATTTTTATTTAGTATTAGTTGTAAAAAACCACTTGTTCAATTCATAAGTTTACTATTCGATTTCTACAAATTATGAATTACTATATGATTTCGAATATTTTTCCTCATCGTCAAGTCAATGTAGGGTCTTTATAAAAGTTGCATTTATAGATATATCAACTTAAGCGGCCCCCTTTATTACTGGATAATTTAAATATGGCATCCAATGGTAAAAAAGTTCCCCATCTATAGTTTGTCTCAATTACAATTATTTACTTATGTTTATTAATTTATAAAAACCACCAATTGATTGAATTACAAAGGGCGGCAAATTAGAGACCGCTCAGGCGGCAAAAGTTCTAGCTACGCACTGAATGGGTCCCATCCGTTTTACACGGGGAGCCTTGTTTCTTTATAATGTGAACACACAGCTTCTTAATATCCGCAATAAAAACAAAGAGGACCAACTAGTTTCTATATAATTTATAGAGTTTCCAGCAGACTGAAACATATCAGGTATGATTGTCTCTATGGAAAATTCCCAAATGCTGTTGTCTTCAATGAAATTTTTCTGTTGTTTTCAACTTGCAATGGATGATTCTATATGCATAAATTTTCATATGAATTTTTCTAATGCTTTTTATAAAAAAAGGTTTTTCCTTCGTTTTTGCAAAAGCTGAGATTTGCAAAAGCTGACGAATACAACATGCGGTTGTTTTATGAGGAACAAATCCTCCTTCCTATTTGATACGAATATTAATTGCTAAGCATGGGAATTTTTTCAAAATTCTTTCATTTTGAAAATTTCATATTGCCTTTGGGTGATTCTTTCACTACACTCTGATTTTTAGGTTACAATACACTAATTGTTATTTTACGAGTTTTGCTGTATTATCTCCGTGATTTTCAAATTTAGTGATTCAAATTAATATAAAGATAATTTTAAATGTCATAATATTTATAAAGTGGGATACAGAAATTCTTCAAAAAGTATCATTTAAAAGTATCATGGGCAGGGCTTCTGAATTTACCTTATTGAAAAGAAATGCATAAAAAAAAAAAACGCGCAAATCTGAAGTCAACAAACTTTTAACCAATAAGAAACATTTCATCTGTTGCGCTACAGCTGGGGCCAGCTCTGACAAATTCGAACCGTAATCTAAATGCTCAGCGAACTGAATCTGTATCTGCTTAATGCGAGCGTTAAACTTCTAAAAGTTATTTAAGTTTTCAATACCGTAATTTAAAATAAGATGCACTAGCAAAATGATTTCCGTTCTTATATCCAGGCTTGTTCTGTAAGTTTATTTAGCTATGGCAATTTTTTTTTTAAATTTCGTATTGTTTAATTTATTTTTGTATCTAAGTGTCGTTATTCCTAGCTGGCCTTCGAATTCCAGCACTGTCAGGTACTGTTGTTATTTATCTGCAAGTTATATATGCACCACCTTTATCTATTTTAGCTATTACGAAATACCATTATGAGTCAGATTAAACTTTCTTTCTTAAATGAAGAAAGTGACGCTATTGTTCTTTATTGTGCATTTATCTGTCATGCATTTAAAACGAAACTGTTAAACAATTGCGCTACAATGAAACATTTTGATCATTGCATGTTATTTTACATTCGAAGATTTCGTGAATTAGTGTCGAACATTTCGTGAATTAATTTCAAAGGTTTGGTGAATTAGTTTCATTCTTTATGAACAACAAGCTGAATACCCGTGCTTCGCGACGGAGTACATTCAAATTAAATACTACGGTCAATGTATGCAATTAATGCCAAAAAAACATATATATATATGTATATATTTGTATCTATATGTATATATTCGTATCTATTTGTATATATATGTATATATTTGTATCTATTTGTATATATATGTATATATATGTATCTATTTGTATATATGTATATATTGTATATATTGTATATATTGTATATATTTGTATATATATGTATATATTTGTATATATTTGTATATATATGTATATATTTGTATATATATGTATATATTTGTATATATATGTATATATTTGTATATATATGTATATATTTGTAATATATGTATATATTGTATATATATGTCTATATTGTATATATATGTATATATTGTATATATATGTATATATATGTATAGATATGATATATATGCTCTGCTAGAAAGAATAGCTGCTTGTTTAAAATGAATAGTTTATTGTGCGACTCCCATGTGTGTTTTAATTATGATACCTTTCATACATCAATTTGCAACCTAATTTAGTAATTTGTTTTAGTTTGGTATTTGGAACATTGTATCCTGCCTATGCTTCATATAAAACTGTGAAAGACCAAAAATGTTAGGGATTATGTAGTATTTGCTCTTTTTATTACTTTTGGATAATAGCTGTATTTTATAACTCTTAAATTATGTATTTATTTTGAAGTCTAGCTAAATGTTAGCAAAGTTATCAGTACGGAGCAGATAGTTAATCTGATGAAAAGTTAAGTGAATGATAAAATTAATTTTACAGATGCAAGTCTTTATTTTTTTAACATTGTTTCAGTACCATCTGATGTTATATATTTTGCCATTTTCAAGCAATTAAATTTTCACATCATATAACATACAAATCATTGGTTCTTTCTGTTATTGCCTGGAATGATAAGATACTGTCAGTCATAGTAAAATTAACCAGAAAAACAATTTTTAAATTTATTCTGCTTTGAATGTACTGGTAAGCATACTGCTGAGAGGACCCCATGATGAGTGCCAAACCTAAGTACAAAGCTGTTAGATAACCTGGAGGTGCCTTTATTAGATTAGTTAACTGACCTATAATGGCAATTACTCTTTTCATTGCCTACTAATAGAGATTCATGAAATTTAGTCGTCATCAACATAATTTTTTAATTTTAATTAATCTGGTATCCTAGTTATGTGTTCTTCTAACAATATTAGTCCGATATAGAAAACTCTGACTGAAATTATGCTTTTTTCAAGTTTTACACTTTGTTTGTAAAAGTTCTAGTCAAAAGACTAGAACTTTTTTGAAATAGTTTGCTGGATATGGAAAACACAGTCATAAGGCTTAATGACCCCAACAAGAAGAAAGTTGTATTAAATTATATAAATTGGGAAATTTAACTAGATACCAGGAAAATGAAATTTGCCCTCCTTAAAAAAAAAAAAAATAATAATAATCGGTAAGTAGAATTCTTGCTGTAAATATTGAATAAGTAAAATATTTTAATCATAAAGATGAATTTGTATGCATAGCATAATCATTGCTGTTTATTGAACATCTATCGTATTTGGGCCAAAATTTTCTTATTCTTTCAATCTTTTAGCCCATATTATTTAAATCCTTTCAAGAAAATACAACAAGGTGTTACATATAATGCAACAGAAGTCATGCTTGTAAAAAATACAAATTTACAGTTAAATGTAAAAACCTAAAACCCAACTCATCTTGTCTGAATAACTATTAAAATTATTCCATTTAACAAAACTAATGTTATTGTGTTTCTGTAATTAATGAGATTCCTATCAAATATCCTTGTACTTATGAAAACTTTTGAGGACTTAAGTTGCTAGACATGAGAATTTCATGTATGAAGTGTTATGATTACTATTTCTAAATAATATCTTTGTTCATAGGTACATGTCAGAAAGTGTTATATCATTTTATGAATGATACAATTGTTGTACGGTAAAAACTACAGGCTAATTTTACCTGTTCAAATGATTCTCTAAATTCCAAAATTTATCCAAACTCAACTATACTAAATTGAAAAATTTGCATATTTATTTAAGCAATAAATTCCATAGTTAGAATATAACATCATCCTTTTTGACTGGTCTATTATTGGGCAAACTTTATACCTTCAGTCAGTAGATTTGATCATAAATGTTTAGTGTTGCTAAGACTATCCTCTGAGAAATAGGAACATATGTTTGAAAATATGTATTTTTTTCCAGTGAGATTTTAGTATATCATATTGTCTCTTCTGTTTAAAGTTTTTTTTCCCCTAACCTCTAAAACCCATAGTAGTTTCCTGTAGAAGGATATTACTCAAGCTCTCTATTGGTTTGTTTATAAAAAACTTTCTGCATATAAGTTATAAATGTTGGTTAGTGCATGCTCATTATAAAGCTTATTATATCTATACTGTTCATTGTAAAATGTAAGCAACTATTTCTAAGAGCCTCTTATTTTATAATTTATGTCATAAGTCTAGTGTTTCTAATGCTGTCATATGATTATAAAATTTTTCAATCTTTTGTTCAATCACAGAGGATTTTTTCTATTTAGAAAAAGACATTAAAACACTGTGGTTATGCTACAGTCAACATAGCAAAATATATTAAAGACCCATGTAAATCTTGTATCATGAGTTTAGAGTTAATAAGTGTCTCAGAGTGTAGAAAAACTTTGTTAAAATAAAAAGAGTAAATCAAAAGAAGTTGGGGCAGTTGGCAATTTTTTTTTTTAAAAGGCCGCTAAATTTGTATTTCTGAGTTCTCCCTTTCCCCCCCCCCCCCCCCCCATATTTTGTTGTATTTGAAAGTTTGAAACATTAGAACAACGAAATATGAAAGAAAAAAAAAGGGAGAACTCAGAAATTTTGGCAGCCATTTAAAAAAAAATAGCAACACGAAAAAATTTTAAAAGTTTAAGGTGTCCAACTACGTTCAGTGCTGTTGTTTTCAAAAACTAAACTTGCCAAAATTTCTGTGGTATTTTTATCAGGAATATAGCACCAAAGTAGGAAAATGAGAAAGAAATAGTCCTTAACTATATAACTTTTGGTTCGAACTATTGCAAATTTTTAATGAAAAACATTTAAATATTACAATTTTAATGAAATATAGTTCTTCAGGAATGCAATTAAAATTTTCAATTGTATGAAATAACTCGGATTTCATTTCTGATTATGGTATAGAAACATAAAAGTATATTAGGAACAGAATTTATATTCTGAAAGGATATAAGAAATTCATAATTTGTACAAAATCAACATTTTAAACATAGTCAGACACCTTAAGAAATAAAAACAGAAAAATTCTGAAAATCGACTTACCTTGTTCTCTATTCCCCCATGACAATTTTAAAAAAAAATCTTTTTTATTTTTTTTTAATATTTTGTTAATTGTTCGTGTTTTGAATCCTTTTTGATTTGGTGAGGGGGGGGGGAGAAGACCTTTAGGATTGCCAAAAGGAAATCATTAGCAAATTTCTCAGAATATTCATGCCATTTTTTTCCATACGAACTTAGCAAGATAGAGTCAAATAGACCCTCACATTTCCAAGTTCTGCAGAGAGATCTTTTAATTGAGCTCCACAAATGCTTTATGGAATTGCGAGAGATCCAGAAACAGGGTCCTTAAAGTGACACTGTGATTGAATGAAAGGTGTGTCTGAAGCTTTCATCTTTAAGGCAATCGGACACACAGAACTTCGTTAATATTCCTTGTGATAAACCCAAGAAAAACCAATTTACTTCTTTCATTCACAACCTCAAAAAAAACATTTGTCCGATCCCCTTTCCAGCACCTCCAAAAATCCATTATCCTTCCACTCTTCTTCCTCTATTATATTTTCTCTTTCCGAACTTCTTTCATCAATTTCCACAATACCCAGGCCCCTAATCCTACCCATTTCAGCCACAACCATATTTACACAGACATCCCTACAGAAATTAATCCAATCTGTGATGGATCGATCGGCACATTCAGCTCGTGAGATATAAATTCTTTGGGGCCTAAAGGCTGCTATGTACAAACCCCACTGGTTTCCCTCACCTCAATGTTAACCTATGGAGAAA
>OU015494.1:26708360-26787832 GCA_907164885.2 Dolomedes plantarius
GAGATACGGTCATTACAATCCCTCAAACTGTCAACCCTAATGGGGGTGGAATTCTCGAACTGTCAACTGGAACTCCTCCCACCACAAGAGTCTGGAAGGAATAGAATGGGAAAGGAGATATTTTTTTTTAGTACATAGCCACCTTAAAAAGACCAACAAATAGTCAACATCAACACGTGGGTCATACTGAGATGGCTTTCCTTCAAACCAACTCCCCTGTTGAACAGACCTTTTCACTCGGTGAAGATTTCTCACCGTACTTTTGACACGTCCATTCATATCCATCAACAATTTCCTTTTCTCTCTGTCAGAATCATAGGAGATTTGCAAACATACACTTAAAACAATTGGAAATAAACCATCGTACACTATTCAATCATACAACTTTTGGCCCCTTTCGCTCCAAATCATACAAAAACTTCGAAATATTACGGTTCTCATTGGTGATTGTAATAGGCAAATGGCAAGTTCGCAACAAGAATCCCAGCATACCACTAGTAAGAGAAAAAAGTGTGTAGAAAAGAGATGCAAATGGTTTTTATTCACAGACACCAGCGAATTTAAATTTAGAGTGTGGGCGTGAGCAATCAGAAGTGCATATTCAAAGGAGTTCAGATTATGTCAGTAAAGTCCAGTAGCAGGGTTGCTATCAAAGGTGGCATTCGTCATGCCATTGTTAGAATTGCCAGAAACGGGGGGTACAATCATGACAGGAAGGAAAAACAATCACCAAATTGGGCCGGCAGCCCGCAACTTCTCTGCGATAATCAAAATCAGAAACTGTTAAATAACAAGTAAATCATGTTATAATGTGAGGACGTTTGGAAGCAATGAATAATCGAAATATTACAAGCATAGAAGGCTTTATCAATGTCTAATATCCTAACAAACAACAAAAAATAGATGATAATGGTCCAAAGTTTTCTTTCTGCCAGTCCATATTTTCAGTATTATCTCCTCCCCTGGTGACAGGAACATCAAACCTTTATATTAAACATACTAACTACATCTGTTTCTTCATCATACTTAATATTCTACAAATACAGCACCTTTTTGTACTTCAGAAAATTTTTAAACTATAATTTTATGGAAATACATAAATGTTTATAAATACCAAGAACGAGGTAAAAGAGTTCTGAAGTTCAGTTTTTTCTTTTTAATTTCCTGTAATGATATTATTTCATGAATACTTGCCATTTTTTTTTTTCTATAAGTATATCTGAAAAAAAAAACATAATAATCAAGTTAAAATTTTCAATAAGTTTTTGAAGAAAGTAATTAGAGTCAGTTTGATTTAGATCTTGTATTTAGAAAAGTTGAAAACATGCATAAAATCATAAGTCTCTTACAGTTAATCCTTGCCATGGCCTGAAGTTTTGAAAATTTTATTAGAAAAACTGCGTATACACAGATGTATGTTTATAGTGACAGATAGAGTATTGAGAATTAATAGCTTTGTTAGTGCATTAAGAAGAAACTTATGATTAAATTTAATTTTGGACATCAATTTTATATTCAAGAGACATACATTTTTTTTTCCCTCCAGATGTTTATTAAACCTTCTATAAGTTGACTTAATAATTTCTAAACAGCTGTGTATTTCATTTTATACAATTCTTGATTCATCTATCAATTGTTAATAGATTTTAGCATTAGGGAAAGAAAGTAAGAAAGGCATTAAGAACATTAATTTTTTTCTCTAAAAATCTAAGTAATGTGGAGAGTACATAATTTAATCATCTTCTATCTATATACACACGTACAACCTCCAAATCCGGAATGCTTTAATAAATGGCCAATTTTACTTTTCTATTTTACCGATAGATGTCGCTACCAAAATGAACGGTAAAAAAATTGCGCTTCCTTTCAAGGAAGTGACAACAGCGATTTTGAGGGCTTTCAAGTATCTGAGAAAGAAGCTGAAATAGCAGAATTAATAGAATGTGCGAATAAAGGCAACATTAACTTGGATAATTGGTCATACAGGAAAGTTTTAGACATCGATGAAAATGTGCCGATCATTTACGCAATCGCGATAGCCGCGAGTCGAATCGCGGGAGAGGGCGAATGTGTAAACGGTGTTCTCGCCGTTCTCCGCGCCAGTCGTGGCGCTCGCTTCGGGAGCAGTTTTCTGGCACGAATCAAAGTGGCGAATGGTGCCGGGGGTCAAAGGGGAAAATGGCGACGGAAGTCTTGTTCACAGCAAGGGCGAGAATGTGGAACGTGGTTAGGGAAAAATCCGATTAGCTTTCATTGTTAGGGAAAAATCCGGATTAGCTTTCCTCTTCTTCCCCTAACCTTCCAGCCCGTGGAAAGAGCGATGTATTTCCATCATTTCCCACCTCACAGCAATGGTGTAAGCATCGTCAGACGGCTACGTTGCGTCATGCCAGCCTAATGACGTCATTCACCCAACGATGACGCCATACCATCAGCCAAGAATGACGTCAACTTCACATTACGTAAAATTAGCATAATTAACTTTGCTATTCTCCTGCCACGAGGGAGCGCGGCGGTCGACGCCGGTATAAATACCCAGCCCCGATCCACAGACGGTGTGGAGTGATAGTTGCTGGGAAGTGATGAGATTGATCTAGCACGACTCAGCGCAGCTCGTTTTTGAAAGCCAGGCTCTACCGAGAACCCGTTTTTGGAAGCGGCGACCAACTTTTGCCAGCCGTGCACCGATGCTCTAGTCGTCTTGGCCTTGCATGCCCGCAGGTAGCCACGGGATGGTTTTTGTGCCAGGAAGGCACTATCTACTTTACGTATTTTTTTTTACGATGGTAAAACTTTGCCTCGACCAACCGTGAGTTAACCCTTTTTACTTTTCTCTACACCTCGGTAAGAGTACCACAAAGCCAACTTTTTTAGAATAACACTACGAGCTGTGTAGTGCATCTGTAAACGAGACACTTTAATGTCGCACTATTTCTTTTCAACTAAATAAATGTGTTTTTTATTTTACTTAGACCTTCGTACGTTTTTTTAACATCTTGCATATCACACAACAAGCTAGCAAGCGTTGCTCTGACTATATCTAAAGATTAAGAGTCCAACCTTCCCTGCTAGTCAGTACGACTCTGCACTCTTAGCTATCAGTAAAGTTTGGGGCATTCCTGCCCCCAAATCTTAACTATTTTTTGGTTGGGAGAGCCGCCAGGTTCTAGCGGCTCAATTCCGTAACATTTTGGTTATGGGCCGCAGGCCCTAAAGTTAATTTGTAAACAACTATTTTTTTAACTTGAGGGTGACTTTGTTCTAAATAGCAGAGCACACGCGAAAGCTTGATGATATGTGAGAGGATAAGCGTCGAAGGTATAAACAAAAGGTAAAGGCCCTGAATTTATGATTTTCTATATTTGGGGGGGGGGGGCCTATTTGTATATATGTATAATATTTAGTGTTTTACATACTGTCTTGCATTTTTATATATATACTTATATATATATATTTACATATTGTACCTGTAACTTAAAACATGGCCTCTTTACAACCCCATATGGCTATAGATAAATTGACCGAGGAAAATTTCCATACCTGGGTAGCAGATATTAAATTTGTTCTAATATCTCTTAATGCGTGGGACATTGTGAATGACCCCGAACTAAACCGATAGCAAGTGCGGAAAATTTAGCTGAGGTAAGGGACTTTAAGGAAGAACCCGACTCGCTTTATCTACAATCTTTTTAAACTTATCCCCTGCTTTTAAGTCGGTCGTGGAACATTGAACCACCCCCCAGGACACATGGTCAACCCTAAATAGGCATTTTCAGCTGACAGTCGTAGTCGGCATATGCAGTTATTTACCGAACTGGTTAATGTAAGCCCTACGCTAGCGAGAAAATTAACATGTTTGCGGCACGAATCCGCAAGTTAAACGAAAGCCTAAAGGGAATAAATCAAGAAATAAACGAGACTTACCTCTGTTTCCAGCTAATCCGGTACTTACCATCGGAGTTTGATCACTTAGTGCAAACTATACTTCGTTGGAAAGATGTGGAATTTAAATTTGAAGCCATTCTAACTGAACTAGTCGCCGAAGAAACCCGAATTAGCGTACAGAAACAAGATAAGCTTGAAAACGCTACTTGCGAAACGCAGAACACCTTTTCGGGTCGGCATAATTCTCGAAGTTGGAATAAAGCCAATTTCTGACCGAAAACTCCATAGGAAGCACCTTCTCCCAACAAACAAGTCCATTTTGGGAAATACCCAAGTGGGAAATCACCGGGGTGTAGAAAATCTAAACGCTCGTTCCGAGCGAAACTCACCAATAATGAAAACCCCAGAGCCATTATACTGTTGAAGCCCTATGTACATCTCACAGTAATCCAGGTGACTGGGTCGTCGACTCTGCGGCAACCCATCACTTTTGTAAGGATAAATTCCTATTTGATGGACCCCTTGAGGATGTAAATGATAGGAGCCTAGCAGTTGCTACTAGGGGAAAGCCTATCCCTATCAACAAAGAGGGCCAGTCGACCTACTTTGTAAGGGCGAGAAACGCGCCATTACGCTATGCGTGCATTGTATGTACCATCTTTAAGGCGCAATATAGTTTCATTACCTTTACTTGACGAAGATGATTTTACTTTTGAAGGGGGAAATGGACAACTCCACGTTTACGACAAAGATGGAAAGGTTATTTCACAGCCTCGCAAACGGGGTGGGAATTTTTTTATGCGAAACAACAGCTAACCCCAAAACAAGCTGCGAGAAAGAAGCTTACCACACGAGAAAGAAACTCAATCGAAGAAGGTAAGGCTTACGAAACTACAGCTAAAAGAAACGAACTACCCTAAGCAAAAGTAATGAAAAACCTGCCAGTGCTTTGAGCAGATGGCACCGTAGAATGGGCCATATGAACCTGAACTAATCAGCCAGTCTTTTACAAATAAAAGTGTCAGGGGTGCCTCAGGAGATAAATCATCCAAACTTTTTGCGAGGATTGCAGGGTTAAATAAAGCTAAACGAGTGACATTTAAACCAATTCGGCCAAACTAGGTCATCAAAACCACTAGAACTTTTACATCTAGATTTGTGGGGACCTGCTTCAACGACGGATTGTTACATGAGGTGTAACTGCCTTTCCTCTAAAAATAAACCAATGGGTGTAGCAAAGCTCAGGTGAGTACGGGAAATGAAGACCAGGCGAATGAGCATCTAACTCCTTTTATTTAAAATCGTTTAAAACTGGAGACAAGATTTGTTGCCTTTAACATAATTAACAGGCGCGTCCGTAGCTCCGGCACGTCGTCGAACTGCTCTGCTCTGGTCTTCATTTCCCGTACTCACCTGAGCTTTGCTACACCCATTTTTTATTTTTAGAGGAAGGCAGTTACACCTCATGTAACAGATGGTTATGGGCCCAGTTATGCCCTTCCCTTATTTAAAGCAATGGTGAGATACGAGGACCAGCGTCAAGCAATATGGTAAAGCCGATCCACTGACTTCCAAATTAAAGTCATTTGGCAGCCAGACCAGAGCAGAGCAGTTCGACGATGTGCCGGAGCTACGGACGCGCCTGTTAATTATGTTAAAGGCAACAAATCTTGTCTCCAGTTTTAAACGATTTTAAATAAAAGGAGTTAGATGCTCATTCGCCTGGTCTTCATTTCCCGTACTCACCTGAGCTTTGCTACACCCATTTTTTATTTTTAGAGGAAGGCAGTTACACCTCATGTAACAGGGATATGCAGGAGAGAGGTATTTTTTGAGTATCACCGATGATCACTCAAGGAAAATCGCCCTGTATCCGATTAAAGATAAGACAGCTACTTTTCCCACCTTTTTAAATCATGTGAAACGCGCCGAAAGATTCCTTTCAACTAAGCTCAAAGCTATCAGAACTGACAATGGTAAGGAGTTTGACAACTCACAATTCCAAGAGTATTGCCGTACGAATGGTGTGGCCCACGAATTTACAGATATTTATTCGCCTGAAATGAATGGAGTAGCCGAGAGGTTGAACCAGACAATAGGAAATACCCTCCGCACGATCCTAAATTCAAGTAAGGTTCCAGTAAAATTTTGGCCAGAAGCCGTCCGCTATGCGGCCTACAATTGGAATAGAGTGTGCCGTAGAAACCAGACGAAAACACCGTTTGAGAAATACGGAAAGTTCAAACCCTCCATTAGTCACCTTAAACCATTCGGGTCAGTTTGTTTTGTGGGTGTGCCGAAGCAACACCGAACCAAATTTGATCCCAGAGCTAATAAGGGAGTTCTTGTAGGCTACGCATGTAGGATTAAAGGGTACAGAGTGTTGTTCCCAGAAACTGGGCGAATAGTCGAAACCCGGAATGTTAGCTTTGCTGAAGATGAACTAAATTTTTATCAATTGAAAGCTAAGCAGACTAACAATGGAGCAGTGCTGGGCGGCCATCCAGAAACTACCATATACTGACTTCACAACCCGGAGCTTGAGACAGTGGTAATCCCACATATGGATTCGCGCCGAGTACATACCCGGAGTTCCCAGGAGGATCCCAGACCAGGCCCTAGTTATGCAGTTCAAACAGAGGAAGCAAGTGAAGACGAATCAGACAGAGAACTATACACCCAAACACCTAGACTCCGAGTCGCTAAGTGGACAAGGGAAACCTTTCCGAGACCAGACGGAAAGCGGACCGATATATATTATCGCGAAGTTAAAAGGCAAGGGGGCAAGAGCCACATATTACGAAGCCTCAAAGAACTCAAGCAATATTGTAAAAAGCATAAAATTGAGTACCAGCCTGAATACTTCAACTTTAGCGGTAAGAATAAGAGGACGGGCCCTGTTCCAACTCCTCAGCGACTGGTGATTGATGATGATAGCGATCTGGAATCTGAAAGTCAGACGAAAAATGAAGAAATCAACTACTTTTCCGCCTATGACACTTCCGAAAGTGACATTGACACAGCATGACTAGAAACTGTAGTCATCCCGAAAACCTTTAAACAAGCGTTCAAAAGTAAAGAATCTAAGCTATGGAAGAAAGCGATGGAAGAAGAATTAAAAGTGTTGAGTGAAAGAGGTGCGTGGAGCCTAGTACCGCCACATTCAAAGTACAAGCCTCTCGGTTGTCGGTGGGTTTTTACAACCAAAACCGATGAGCATGGAAATGTGGTAAGATACAAAGCGAGGCTCGTAGCACAAGGCTACAAACAGGTAAAGGGAGAATCCTATGATGAAACTTTTTCACTTGTAGTCAATTTCACCCTTATACGCCTATTTTTCTCCATGCTTGTTTCTAACCTAAAGTGGTATCACCTCCAGTTAGACATCAAATGCGCGTATTTATACGCACCCTTATCTGAAACCATTACTATTACCCAACCACCCGGTTTCGTAGAAAAAGGAAAAGAAAACTACCTCTGTCTACTAAAGAAAGCCCTTTATGGCTTACACCAGAGCGGAAGGGTATGGTTTTATGAAATCGAGAGTATATTGCTTGAAAATAATTTTAAGAAAATTAACTGGGCTAACTGTGTTTACCATTTATCAAATAATCTAATTTTACTTTTATACGTAGACGATATAGTTCTTTTTGGAAAAACTAAAACACATATTGAAGCGGCAGTTAAAATTCTGCAGAAGTGTTTCGACATTAAAATACTTGGCCAAACTTCAAAGTTATTGGGGGTTGAATTTGAATTCAATCAAAAACAAGTTTTCATTCACCAAACCCAATACATAGATCAAGTTGCTAAACGCTTCGAAACCTTCAATATCCCAATTGTATCCTTACCCATAGCTAAAGGAACAATATTTACCAAATTACAAAGCCCTACATCTGAACCTGAATTAACGGAAATATCAAAACTACCGTATCGAAATATTCTAGGGTGTTTAGCATTTATCGCAAGTCGAACTAGACCCGACATTGCTTATGCTGTCAATATTGTTACGGAATTGAGCCGCTAGAACCTGGCGGCTCTTCCAACCAAAGTTAGTTAAGATTTGGGGGCAGGAATGCCCCAAACTTTACTGATAGCTAATAGTGCAGAGTCGTACTGGCTAGCAGGGAAGGTTGGACTCTTAATCTTTAGATATAGTCAGAGCAACGCTAGCTAGCTTTGTTGTGTGATATGCAAGATGTTAAAAAGACGTACGAAGGTTTAGGTAAAATAACAAATACATTTATTTAGTAAAATGACATTAAAGGGTCTTGTTTACAGACGCACTACACAGCTCGTAGTGTTATCCTAAAAAGTTGGCTTTGTCGTGTTCTTACCGAGGTGTAGAAAAATAAAAGAAAAATAACTCACAGGTGGTCGAGGCAAAGCTTTGCTATCGTGCTAAGAAAACACTTAAGGTAGATAGCGCCTTCCTGGCGCAAAAACTATCCCGTGGCTACCTGCGGGCATGCAAGGTCGAGACGACTAGAGCATCAGTGCACTGCTGGCAAGTTGGTCGCCGCTTCCTAATACGGGTCCTCGGTAGAGCCTGGCTCGGTAAAATCGCTTCTCAGCAACTATCACTCAACCACGCCGTCTAATACCACAGCGAATATTACATCGAATACCCCGTCTAAGTGAACGGGCTAGGTATTTATACCGGCGTCGACCGCCGCGCTCCCTCGTGGCAGGAGAATAGCGAAGTTAATTATGCTAATTTTTCGTGATGTGCGTTGACGTCATTCTTAACTGATGGTATGGCGTCATCGTTGGATGAATGACGTCGTTCGGCTGGCATATCGCTGGTCATGACGCAACTGGCGTCTGACGATGCTTACACATTGCTGTGGAGGTGGGAAATGATGTAAATACATCGCTCCTGGTACGTGGCTGGAAGGTTAGGGGAAGAAGAGGAAAGCTAATCGGGATTTTCCCTAACAACTGCCCCCCCTTTACAGAAATGAGCACCAACACATGCACGTGGTTAAGTTACATGTTTTGCAAAACAATAAAGGTAAGTCGCTTGTATAAACATACAATAAATATTCTGTTGACATGTTTCTATAAAAATAGCTTATAATCCTGAACAATTATGCAATACAATTCAAAATGCAATATTCAATAGGCAAATAATATGCAATACAATTCATCAACAGGTAGGGCAAAGTATACACACGCAGTATTTTTTCAGACAAAAATTCAAAACATTCGTGGGCCCACTTTCATACACTCAATCATGCGAAAAAAACATTTGCGTATAACATACCCTCCGATGTTTAAATAGCATAAAACTTTAAGAATATATTAAAATTGATTACAATTTGCTTGTCACAAACAACGTACTAGTAAATATATTAAAGTATAGACACAGTACGGAAAAATAGAAACAGTTATTGCTAGTATGTAGATATAAACACAATGCTAGATAGAGACATAAACGTGCATATATAAACACAGTACAGAATATATGCAATGGTAACGTTAGTATTAAATACACATGCGACAAAATGCAGAATGTATAAACACATTACAACTGTATATTAAAACACTTAAGCGAACCCCTCCCCAAATTATGTGGGAGAAAGAAGGTTCTCATAGAACTAACCCGAAACAATGGCCGTTAGTTCCGTAAACAGAAAAATAATGGAAAGTAATATAACTCATAAATTAATAACCGTCCTAGTCTCAAGGATAAGGTTTTTCTTAAGGAAATTCGGTTTATTAGAGTTAGGAATTTACTTTAAGTTTATAGCTTTCAAGTTTCTGATTTAAAAATTATTTGTTTAAAGGCTGAAAAGTCTGTTTTTGTTTTTGGTTTTGTGAACGGATCTGCTAGATTCTTTTTGCTAGGCACGAATTTTATCTCGAAAACTTCTTTTAGAAGGAGATCACACACAAATAGAAGCTTTATATGAATATGCTTAGTGCGACTATTTTCAATCGGCGATTTTAAGAAGTCTATTGCAGATAAGTTATCCGTTCTGATAAGGGGTTTGGATCTAGTTAGCTTGATTATCTTCAATTTTTCGCATTCTTGCATTATACGGTTGATCCACAGTATTTCCTTGCAGGTTTCTGTTATAGCCATGAATTCAGCTTCCATAGTTGACAGCGCTATGGCCTTTTGCTTGCCAGTTCGCCAGAATATAGGCGATTTATCTAGTAAAATGAGTTGACCGGAAATTGAAACTCGGTCGTCTCGATTGGCGGCAAAATCGCTATCACTGTAAGCTGTTAATTCATTAGAGGTAGAGGAAATATTTAGCTTTAAATTTTTTTGTACCTATTACATACCCTAATAGCTTCAATAGACCGTACCAGTGAGCAAATCCTGGGTTAGACTGAAACTGACTGAAGATATTTACAGCATACGCAATGTCGGGTCTAGTTCGACTTGCGATAAATGCTAAACACCCTAGGATATTTCGATACGGTAGTTTTGATATTTCCGTTAATTCAGGTTCAGATGTAGGGCTTTGTAATTTGGTATATATTGTTCCTTTAGCTATGGGTAAGGATACAATTGGGATATTGAAGGTTTTGAAGCGTTTAGCACCTTGATCTATGTATTGGGTTTGATGAATGAAAACTTGTTTTCGATTGAATTCAAATTCAACCCCCAATAACTTAGAAGTTTGGCCAAGTATTTTAATGTCGAAACACTTCTGCAGAATTTAACTGCTGCTTCAATATGGGTTTTAGTTTTTCCAAAAGAACTATATCGTCTACGTATAAAAGTAAAATTAGATTATTAGATAAATGGTAAACACAGTTAGCCCAGTTAA
Source organism: Dolomedes plantarius (assembly GCA_907164885.2). NCBI lineage: Eukaryota > Metazoa > Arthropoda > Arachnida > Araneae > Dolomedidae > Dolomedes > Dolomedes plantarius. The sequence goes on from OU015494.1 coordinate 26,719,031, forward strand.
TTTTCTTTAAATTATTTTCAAGTAATATATTCTCAATTTCATAAAACCATACCCTTCCGCTCTGGTGTAAGCCATAAAGGGCTTTCTTTAGTAGACAGAGGTAGCTTTCTTTTCCTTTTTCTACGAAACCGGGTGGTTGGGTAATCGTAATGGTTTCAGATAAGGGTGCGTATAAATACGCGCATTTGATGTCTAACTGGAGGTGATACCACTTTAGGTTGGAAACTAGCATGGAGAAAAATAGGCGTATAAGGGTGAAATTGACTACAGGTGAAAAGGTTTCATCATAGGATTCTCCCTTTACCTGTTTGTAGCCTTGTGCTACGAGCCTCGCTTTGTATCTTACCACATTTCCATGCTCATCAGTTTTGGTTGTAAAAACCCACCGACAACCGAGAGGCTTGTACTTTGAGTGTGGCGGCACTAGGCTCCATGCACCCCTTTCACTTAACACTTTTAATTCTTCTTCCATCGCTTTCTTCCATAGCTTAGATTCTTTACTTTTGAATGCTTGTTTAAAGGTTTTCGGGATGACTACAGTTTCTAGTCATGCTGTGTCAATCTCGCTTTCGGAAGTGTCATAGGCGGAAAAGTAGTTTATTTCTTCATTTTCCGTCTGACTTTCAGATTCCAGATCGCTATCATCGTCAATCACCTGTCGCTGAGGGGTTGGAACAGGGCCCGTCCTACCATTCTTACCGCTAAAGTTGAAGTATTCAGGCTGGTACTCAATTTTATGCTTTTTACAGTATTGCTTGAGTTCTTTGAGGCTTCGCAATATGTGGCTCTTGCCCCCTTGCCTTTTAACTTCTCGATAATATATATCGGTCCGCTTTCCATCTGGTCTCGGAACGGCTTCCCTTGTCCACTTAGCGACTCGGAGTCTAGGTGTTTGGACGTATAGTTCTCTGTCTGATTCGTCTTCACTTGCTTCATCAGTTTGAACTGCATCACTAGGGCCTGGTCTGGGATCCTGCTGGTAACTCCGGGTATGTACTCGGCGCGAATCCATATGTGGGATTACCACCGTCTCAAGCTCCGGGTTGTGAAGCGAGTATATGGTAGTTTCTGGATGGTCGCCCAGCACTGCTCCATTGTTAGTCTGCTTAGCTTTCAATTGATAAACATTTAGTTCATCTTCAGCAAAGCTAACATTCCGGGTTTCGACTATTCGCCCAGTTTCTGGGAACAACACTCTGTACCCTTTAATCCTACATGCGTAGCCTACAAGAACTCCCTTGTTAGCTCTGGGATCAAATTTGGTTCGGTGTTGCTTCGGCACACCCACAAAACAAACTGACCCAAATGGTTTAAGGTGACTAATGGAGGGTTTGAACTTTCCGTATTTCTCAAACGGTGTTTTCGTCTGGTTTCTTTCTAGCTGTAGTTTCATAAGCCTTACCTTTCTTCGATCGAGTTTCTTTCTCGTGTTGGTAAGCTTTCTTTCTCGCAGCTTGTTCTGGGGTTAGCTGCTGTTTTGCATAAAAAATTCCCCCCTGTTTGCGAGCTGTGAAATAACCTTTTCCATCTTTATCGTAAACGTGGAGTTGTCCATTTCCCCCTTCAAAAGTAAATCCATCTTCGTCAAGTAAAGGTAATGAAACTATGTTGCGCCTTAGAGATGGTACATACAATGCACGCATAAGCGTAATGGCGCGTTTCTCGCCCTTACAGAGTAGGTCGACTGGCCCTCTTTGTTTGATAGGGATAGGCTTTCCCCTAGTAGAAACTGCTAGGCTCCTGTCATTTACATCCTCAAGGGGTCCATCAAATAGGAATTTATCCTTACAAAAATGATGGGTTGCCGCTGAGTCGACGACCCAGTCACCTGGATTACTGTGAGATGTAAATAGGGCTTCTACAGTATAATGGCTCTGGGGTTTTTCATTATTTGGTGAGTTTCGCCGGAACGAGCGTTTAGATTTTCTACGCCCCGGTGATTTCCCACTTGGGTATTTCCCAAAATGGACTTGTCTGTTGGGAGAAGGGCTTCTTGATGGAGTTTTCGGTCGGAAATTGTCTTTATTCCAACTTCGAGAATTATGCCGACCCGAAAAGGTGTTCTGCGTTTCGCAAGTAGCGTTTTCACGCTTATCCTGTCTCTGCACGCTAATTCGGGTTTCTTCGGCGACTAGTTCAGTTAGAATGGCTTCAAATTTAAATTCCGCATCTTTCCAACGAAGTATAGTTTGCACTAAGTGATCAAACTCCGATGGTAAGTACCGGATTAGCTGGAAACAGAGGTAAGTCTCATTTATTTCTTGATTTATTCCCTTTAGGCTTTCGTTTAACTTGCGGATTCGTGCCGCAAACATGTTAATTTTCTCGCTAGCGTAGGGCTTACAATTAACCAGTTCGGTAAATAACTGCATGTGCCGGCTACGACTGTCAGGCTGAAAATGCCTATTTAGGGTTGACCATGTGTCCTGGGGGGTGGTACAATGTTCCACGACCGACTTAAACGCAGGGGATAGATTTAAAAAGATTGTAGATAAAGCGAGTCGGGTTCTTCTTTCAAAGTCCCTTACCTCAGCTAAATTTTCCGCACTTGCTATCGGTTTGGTTTCGCGGTTATTCACAATGTCCCACGCATTAAGGGATATTAGTACAAATTTAATATCTGCTACCCAGGTATGGAAATTTTCCTCGGTCAATTTATCTATAGCCATATGGGGTTGTAAAGAGGCCATGTTTTAAGTTACAAGTACAGTATGTAAATCTATATATATATATAAGCATATAAAAAAATGCAAGACAGTATTTAAAACACTAAATATTATATATATACAAATAGGCCCCCCCCAAATATAGAATTTCATAAATTCAGGGCCTTTACCTTTTGTTTATACCTTCGACGCTTAGCTTCTCACATATCACAAAGCTTTCGCGTTGTGCTCTGCTATTTTAGATCAAAATCACCCTTAGGTTAAAAAATAGTTGTTTACAACTTAACTTTAGGGCCTGACGACCATAACCAAAATGTTACGGAATTGAGCCGCTAGAACCTGGCGGCTCTTCCAACCAAAGTTAGTTAAGATTTGGGGGCAGGAATGCCCCAAACTTTACTGATAGCTAATAGTGCAGAGTCGTACTGGCTAGCAGGGAAGGTTGGACTCTTAATCTTTAGATATAGTCAGAGCAACGCTAGCTAGCTTTGTTGTGTGATATGCAAGATGTTAAAAAGACGTACGAAGGTTTAGGTAAAATAACAAATACATTTATTTAGTAAAACGACATTAAAGGGTCTTGTTTACAGACGCACTACACAGCTCGTAGTGTTATCCTAAAAAGTTGGCTTTGTCGTGTTCTTACCGAGGTGTAGAAAAATAAAAGAAAAATAACTCACAGGTGGTCGAGGCAAAGCTTTGCTATCGTGGTAAGAAAACACTTAGGGTAGATAGCGCCTTCCTGGCACAAAAACTATCCCGTGGCTACCTGCGGGCATGACCTGCGGTCATGCGGGCATGCGGGTACGACTAGAGCATCAGTGCACTGCTGGCAAGTTGGTCGCCGCTTCCTAATACGGGTCCTCGGTAGAGCCTGGCTCGGTAAAATCGCTTCTCAGCAACTATCACTCAACCACACCGTCTAATACCACAGCGAATACTACATCGAATACACCGTCTAAGTGAACGGGCTGGGTATTTATACCGGCGTCGACCGCCGCGCTCCCTCGTGGCAGGAGAATAGCAAAGTTAATTATGCTAATTTTACGTGATGTGCGTTGACGTCATTCTTAACTGATGGTATGGCGTCATCGTTGGATGAATGACGTCGTTCGGCTGGCATATCGCTGGTCATGACGCAACTGGCGTCTGACGATGCTTACACATTGCTGTGGAGGTGGGAAATGATGTAAATACATCGCTCCTGCTACGTGGCTGGAAGGTTAGGGGAAGAAGAGGAAAGCTAATCGGGATTTTCCCTAACAAATATCTTCAGTCAGTTTCAGTCTAACCCAGGATTTGCTCACTGGTACGGTCTATTGAAGCTACTAGGGTATGTAATAGGTACAAAAAATTTAAAGCTAAATATTTCCTTTACCTCTAATGAATTAACAGCTTACAGTGATAGCGATTTTGCCGCCAATCGAGACGACCGAGTTTCAATTTCCGGTCAACTCATTTTACTAGATAAATCGCCTATATTCTGGCGAACTGGCAAGCAAAAGGCCATAGCGCTGTCAACAATGGAAGCTGAATTCATGGCTATAACAGAAACCTGCAAGGAAATACTGTGGATCAACCGTATAATGCAAGAATGCGAAAAATTGAAGATAATCAAGCTAACTAGATCCAAACCCCTTATCAGAACGGATAACTTATCTGCAATAGACTTCTTAAAATCGCTGATTGAAAATAGTCGCACTAAGCATATTCATGTAAAGCTTCTATTTGTGCGTGATCTCCTTCTAAAAGAAGTTTTCGAGATAAAATTCGTGCCTAGCAAAAAGAATCTAGCAGATCCGTTCACAAAATCAGACTTTTCAGCCTTTAAACAAATAATTTTTAAATCAGAAACTTGAAAGCTATAAACTTAAAGTAAATTCCTAACCCTAATAAACCGAATTTCCTTAAAATAAGCCTTATCCTTGAGACTAGGACGGTTATTAATTTATGAGTTATATTACTTTCCATTATTTTCTGTTTACGGAACTAACGGCCATTGTTTCGGGTTAGTTCTATGAGAACCTTCTTTCTCCCACATAATTTGGGAGGGGTTCGCTTAAGTGTTTGAAGGCCACCTTGGGTCAGTTTTTTTTTACCACTCACGAGTGGTGTTTTGTCCTTTTTCGTCATTTCGCTTGGGAGAGACCAATTTAATTGTCCGCTGGAATCCGGTAAGTACCCTCAGGAAAGGGATCCTGAGAGCGAGCGGCCCCCTGTTACGTCTCGTTGGGGGTGAAAATGTAATCTGCCAGACCTCTTGGGGGAAATTTTCTGGGGGAGTACTACTGGAGGGAGGCCCTTTTTCGTGTGCATTAATTCATTTTTGTTTGTGAATCCCTCATTTTTAATATAAGAGTGTCACTAAGTCCCGGACTCACCCGAGCGGAACGAATTTATTTTTTTTGTGAAACTTAAGTGATATACAGTTGTAATGTGTTTATACATTCTGCATTTTGTCGCATGTGTATTTAATACTAACTTTACCTTTGCATATATTCTGTACTGTGTTTATATATGCACGTTTATGTCTCTATCTAGCATTGTGTTTATATCTACATACTAGCAATAACTGTTTCTATTTTTCCGTACTGTGTCTATACTTTAATATATTTACTAGTACGTTGTTTTTGACAAGCAAATTGTAATCCATTTTAACATATTCCTAAAGTTTTATGCTATTTAAACATCGGAGGGTATATTATACGCAAATGTTTTTTTTTCCGCATGATTGTGTGTATGAAAGTTGGCCCACGAATGTTTTGAATTTTTGTCTGGAAAAATACTGCATGTGTATACTTTGCCCTACCTGTTGAATTGTATTGCATAATTGTTAAGGATTATAAGCTATTTTTATAGAAACATGTCAACAGAATATTTATTGTATGTTTATGCAATCGACTTACCCTTATTGTTTTTGCAAAACATGTAACTTAACCACGTGCATGTGGTGGTGCTCATTTCTGTAAAGGGGGGGCAGTTGTTAGGGAAAAATCCCGATTAGCTTTCCTGTTCTTCCCCTAACCTTCCAGCCACGTAGAAAGAGCGATGTATTTACATCATTTCCTACCTCCACAGCAATGTGTAAGCATCGTCAGACGCCAGTTGCGTCATGCCAGCCTAATGACGTCATTCACCCAACGATGACGCCATACCATCAACTAAGAATGATGTCAACTCACATCAAGTAAAATTAGCGTAATTAACTTTGCTATTCTCCTGTCATGAGGGAGCGCGGCGGTCGACGCCGGTATAAATATCCAGCCCGATCACAGACATGGTGAGTGATAGTTGGTGGGGAGAGATGAGGTGATCTAGCACGACTCAGCGCAGCTCGTTTTTGAAAGCCAGGCTCTACCGAGAACCGGTATTTGGAGGCGGCGACCAACTTGCCAGCAGTGCACCGACACCGATGCCCTAGTCGTCTCGGCCTTGCATGCCCGCAGGTAGCCAAGGAATGGTTTTTGTGCCTGAAAGGCACTATCTACGTTACGTATTTTTACGATGGTAAAACTTTGCCTCGACCAACTGTGAGTTAACCCTTTTTATTTTTCTCTACACCTCGGTAAGAGTACTTCGAAGCCAACTTTTTAGAATAACACTACGAGCTGTGTAGTGCGTCTGTAAACAAGACACTTTAATGTCGTATTATTTCTTTCCAACTAAATAAATGTATTTTTATTTTACCTAGACCTTCGTACGTCTTTTTAACATCTTGCATATCACACCACAAGCTAGCTAGCGTTGCTCTGACTATATCTAAATATTAAGAGTCCAACCTTCCCTGCTAGTCAGTACGACTCTGCACTCTTAGCTATCAGTAAAGTTTGGGGCATTCCTGCCCCCAAATCTTAACTATTTTCTTGGTTGGGGCGAAGCCGGCCAGGTTCTAGACGGCTTCAATTCCGTAACAGAACGGTCCACTCGCGTCGATGCAGGAACGTGACTAATGTCTCGCGAAGGTCTTGTGTCGCATTGCATTCACGATCGAGCCACCCGCCCAAGACATTTGCGAGACATTTAGTCACGTACCTGCCTTGACGCGAGTGACCGATCTGTTAGGGGAAAATCCCGATTAGCTTTCCTCTTCTTCCCCTAACCTTCCAGCCACGTAGCAGGAGCGATGTATTTACATCATTCCCACCTCCACAGCAATGTGGAAGCATCGTCAGACGCCAGTGGCGTCATGACCAGCGATATGCCAGCCCGAACGACGTCATCATCCAACGATGACGCCATAACCATCAGTTAAGAATGACGTTCAACGCACATCACGTAAAATTAGCATAATTACATTTGCTATTCTCCTGCCACTAGGGAGCGCGGCGGTCGCCGACCGGTATAAATACCAGCCCGTTCACTTAGACGGTGTATTCGATGTAGTATTCACTGTGGTATTAGACGGTGTGGTTGAGTGATAGTTGCTGAGAAGCGATTTTACCGAGCCAGGCTCTACCGAGGACCCGTATTAGGAAGCGGCGACCAACTTGCCAGCAGTGCACTGATGCTCTAGTCGTCTCGACCTTGCATGCCCGCAGGTAGCCACGGGATAGTTTTTGTGCCAGGAAGGCGCTATCTACCTTAAGTGTTTTCTTACCACGATAGCAAAGCTTTGCCTCGACCACCTGTGAGTTATTTTTCTTTTATTTTTCTACACCTCGGTAAGAACACGACAAAGCCAACTTTTTAAGGATAACACTACGAGCTGTGTAGTGCGTCTGTAAACAAGACCCTTTAATGTCGTTTTACTAAATAAATGTATTTGTTATTTTACCTAAACCTTCGTACGTCTTTTTAACATCTTGCATATCACACAACAAAGCTAGCTAGCGTTGCTCTGACTATATCTAAAGATTAAGAGTCCAACCTTCCCTGCTAGCCAGTACGACTCTGCACTATTAGCTATCAGTAAAGTTTGGGGCATTCCTGCCCCCAAATCTTAACTAACTTTGGTTGGAAGAGCCGCCAGGTTCTAGCGGCTCAATTCCGTAACATTTTGGTTATGGGCCGCAGGCCCTAAAGTTAATTCGTAAACAACTATTTTTCTTTAACTTGAGGGTGACTTTGATCTAAAATAGCAGAGCACAACGCGAAAGCTTTGTGATATGTGAGAAGCTAAGCGTCGAAGGTATAAACAAAAGGTAAAGGCCCTGAATTTATGAAATTCTATATTTGGGGGGGGCCTATTTGTATATATATATAATATTTAGTGTTTTAAATACTGTCTTGCATTTTTTTTTTATATGCTTATATATATATATAGATTTACATACTGTACTTGTAACTTAAAACATGGCCTCTTTACAACCCCATATGGCTATAGATAAATTGACCGAGGAAAATTTCCATACCTGGGTAGCAGATATTAAATTTGTACTAATATCCCTTAATGCGTGGGACATGTGAATAACGCGAAACTAAACCGATAGCAATGTGCGGAACATTTAGCGAGGTAAGGGACTTGAAAGAAGAACCCGACTCGCTTTATCTACAATCTTTTTAAAACCTATCCCCTGCGTTTAAGTCGGTCGTGGAACATTGTACCACCCCCCAGGACACATGGTCAAACCCTAAATAGGCATTTTTCAGCCTGACAGTCGTAGCCGGCACATGCAGTTATTTACCGAACTGGTTAATTGTAAGCCCTACGCTAGCGAGAAAATTAACATGTTTGCGGCACGAATCCGCAAGTTAAACGAAGCGACCTAAGGGAATAAATCAAGAAATAAATGAACTTACCTATGTTTCCAGCTAAATCCGGTACTTACCATCGGAGTTTGATCACTTAGTGCAACACTATACTTCGTGGGAAAGATTGCGGAATTTAAAATTGAAGCCATTCTAACTGAACTAGTGGCCGAAGACACCCGACATTAGCGTGCAGAGACAGGATAAGCGTGAAAACGCTACTTGCGAAACGCAGAACACCTTTTCGGGTCGGCATAATTCTCGAAGTTGGAATAAAGACAATTTCCGACCGAAAAACTCCATCAAGAAGCCCTTCTCACCAACAAACAAGTCCATTTTGGGAATACCCAAGTGGGAAATCACCGGGGCGTAGAAATACTAAACGCTCGTTCCGGCGAAACTCACCAAATAATGACAAACCCCAGAGCATTATACTGTAGAAGCCCTATTTACATCTCACAGTAATCCAGGTGACTGGGTCGTCGACTCAGCGGCAACCCATCATTTTTTGTAAGGATAAATTCCTATTTGATGGACCCCTTGAGGATGTAAATGACAGGAGCCTAGCAGTTGCTAATAGGGGAAAGCCTATCCTATCAGCAAAGAGGGCCAGTCGACCTACTCTGTAGAGGGCGAGAAACGCGCCATTACGCTTATGCGTGGCATTGTATGTACCATCTCTGAGGCGCAACATAGTTTCATTACCTTTACTTTGACGAAGATGGATTTACTTTTGAAGGGGGAAATGGACAACTCCACGTTTACGATAAAGATGGAAAAGGTTATTCACAGCTCGCAAACAGGGGGAATTTTTTATGCAAAACAGCAGCTAACCCCAGAACAAGCTGCGAGAAAGAAGCTTACCAACACGAGAAAGAAACTCGATCGAAGAAAGGTAAGGCTATGAAACTACAGCTAGAAAGAACGAAATACCCTAAGCAAAAGTAATCAAAAACCTGCCAGTGCATTGAGCAGATGGCACCGCAGAATGGGCCATATGAACCCTGAACTAATCAGCCAGTCTTTTACAAATAAAGTGTCAGGGGTGCTCAGGAGGTAAAATCATCCAAACTTTTTTGCGAGGATTGCAGGTTAAATAAGCTAAACGGGTGACATTTTAAACCAATCGGCCAAACTAGGTCAACAAAAACCACTAGAACTTTTACATCTAGATTTGTGGGGACCTGCTTCAACGACGGGATATGTAGGAGAGAGGTATTTTTTGAGTATCACCGATGATCACTCAAGGAAAATCGCCCTGTATCCGATTAAAGATAAGACAGCTACTTTTCCCACCTTTTAAATCATGTGAAACGAGCCGAAAGATTCCTTTCAACTAAGCTCAAAGCTATCAGAATGACAATGGTAAGGAGTTTGACAACTCACAATTCCAAGAGTATTGCCGTACGAATGGTGTGGCCCACGAATTTACCGATATTTATTCGCCTGAAATGAATGGAGTAGCAGAGAGGTTGAACCAGACAATAGGGAATACCCTCCGCACGATCCTAAATTCAAGTAAGGTTCCAGTAAAATTTTGGCCAGAAGCCGTCCGCTATGCGGCCTACAATTGGAATAGAGTGTGCCGTAGAAACCAGACGAAAAACACCGTTTGAGAAATACGGAAAGTTCAAACCCTCCATTAGTCACCTTAAAACCATTCGGGTCAGTTTGTTTTGTGGGTGTGCCGAAGCAACACCGAACCAAATTGATCCCAGAGCTAATAAGGGAGTTCTTGTAGGCTACGCATGTAGGATTAAAGGGTACAGAGTGTTGTTCCCAGAAACTGGGCGAATAGTCGAAACCCGGAATGTTAGCTTTGCTGAAGATGAACTAAATTTTTATCAATTGAAAGCTAAGCAGACTAACAATGGAGCAGTGCTGGGCGACCATCCAGAAACTACCATATACTCACTTCACAACCCGGAGCTTGAGACGGTGGTAATCCCACATATGGATTCGCGCCGAGTACATACCCGGAGTTACCAGCAGGATCCCAGACCAGGCCCTAGTTATGCAGTTCAAACTGATGAATAGCAAGTGAAGACGAATCAGACAGAGAACTATACGTCCAAACACCTAGACTCCGAGTCGCTAAGTGGACAAGGGAAGCCGTTCCGAGACCAGATGGAAAGCGGACCGATATATATTATCGAGAAGTTAAAAGACAAGGGGGCAAGAGCCACATATTGCGGAGCCTCAAAGAACTCAAGCAATACTGTAAAAAGCATAAAATTGAGTACCAGCCTGAATACTTCAACTTTAGCGGTAAGAATGGTAGGACGGGCCCTGTTCCAACCCCTCAGCGACAGGTGATTGACGATGATAGCGATCTGGAATCTGAAAGTCAGACGGAAAATGAAGAAATCAACTACTTTTCCGCCTATGACACTTCCGAAAGTGAGATTGACACAGCATGACTAGAAACTGTAGTCATCCCGAAAACCTTTAAACAAGCATTCAAAAGTAAAGAATCTAAGCTATGGAAGAAAGCGATGGAAGAAGAATAAAAGTGTTAAGTGAAAGGGGGTGCATGGAGCCTAGTGCCGCCACACTCAAAGTACAAGCCTCTCGGTTGTCGGTGGGTTTTTACAACCAAAACTGATGAGCATGGAAATGTGGTAAGATACAAAGCGAGGCTCGTAGCACAAGGCTACAAACAGGTAAAGGGAGAATCCTATGATGAAACCTTTTCACCTGTAGTCAATTTCACCCTTATACGCCTATTTTTCTCCATGCTAGTTTCCAACCTAAAGTGGTATCACCTCCAGTTAGACATCAAATGCGCGATTTATACGCACCCTTATCTGAAACCATTACGATTACCCAACCACCCGGTTTCGCAGAAAAAAGGAAAAGAAAGCTACCTCTGTCTACTAAAGAAAGCCCTTTATGGCTTACACCAGAGCGGAAGGGTATGGTTTTATGAAATTGAGAATATATTACTTGAAAATAATTTTAAGAAAATTAACTGGGCTAACTGTGTTTACCATTTATCTAATAATCTATTTTACTTTTATACGTAGACGATATAGTTCTTTTGGAAAAACTAAAACCCATATTGAAGCAGCAGTTAAAATTCTGCAGAAGTGTTTCGACATTAAAATACTTGGCCAAACTTCTAAGTTATTGGGGGTTGAATTTGAATTCAATCGAAAACAAGTTTTCATTCATCAAACCCAATACATAGATCAAGTTGCTAAACGCTTCAAAACCTTCAATATCCCAATTGTATCCTTACCCATAGCTAAAGGAACAATATATACCAAATTACAAAGCCCTACATCTGAACCTGAATTAACGGAAATATCAAAACTACCGTATCGAAATATCCTAGGGTGTTTAGCATTTATCGCAAGTCGAACTAGACCCGACATTGCGTATGCGGTAAATATCTTCAGTCAGTTTCAGTCTAACCCAGGATTTGCTCACTGGTACGGTCTATTGAAGCTATTAGGGTATGTAATAGGTACAAAAAATTTAAAGCTAAATATTTCCTCTACCTCTAATGAATTAACAGCTTACAGTGATAGCGATTTTGCCGCCAATCGAGACGACCGAGTTTCAATTTCCGGTCAACTCATTTTACTAGATAAATCGCCTATATTCTGGCGAACTGGCAAGCAAAAGGCCATAGCGCTGTCAACTATGGAAGCTGAATTCATGGCTATAACAGAAACCTGCAAGGAAATACTGTGGATCAACCGTATAATGCAAGAATGCGAAAAATTGAAGATAATCAAGCTAACTAGATCCAAACCCCTTATCAGAACGGATAACTTATCTGCAATAGACTTCTTAAATCGCCGATTGAAAATAGTCGCACTAAGCATATTCATATAAAGCTTCTATTTGTGCGTGATCTCCTTCTAAAAGAAGTTTTCGAGATAAAATTCGTGCCTAGCAAAAAGAATCTAGCAGATCCGTTCACAAAACCAAAAACAAAAACAGACTTTTCAGCCTTTAAACAAATAATTTTTAAATCAGAAACTTGAAAGCTATAAACTTAAAGTAAATTCCTAACTCTAATAAACCGAATTTCCTTAAAATAAACCTTATCCTTGAGACTAGGACGGTTATTAATTTATGAGTTATATTACTTTCCATTATTTTCTGTTTACGGAACTAACGGCCATTGTTTCGGGTTAGTTCTATGAGAACCTTCTTTCTCCCACATAATTTGGGAGGGGTTCGCTTAAAGTGTTTGAAGGCCACCTTGGGTCAGTTTGTTTTACCACGCACGAGTGGTGTGTTTTGTCCCTTTCGTCGTTTCGCTCGGGGAGAGACCAATTTAATTGTCCGCTGGAATCCGGTAAGTACCCTCAGGAAAGGGATCCTGAGAGCGAGCGGCCCCCTGTTACGTCTCGTTGGGGGTGAAAATGTAATCTGCCAGAGCTCTTGGGGGAAATTTTCTGGGGGAGTACTACTGGAGGGAGGCCCTTTTTCGTGTGCATTAATTCTTTTTGTTTGTGAGTCCCTCATTTTTAATATAAGAATGCCACTAAGTCCTGGACTCACCCGAGCGGAACGAATTTATTTAAACTTAAGTGATATACAGTGGTAATGTGTTTATACATTCTGCATTTTTGTCCCATGTGTATTTAATACTAACGTTACCATTGCATATATTCTGTACTGTGTTTATATATGCACGTTTATGTCTCTATCTAGCATTGTGTTTATATCTACATACTAGCAATAACTGTTTCTATTTTTCCGTACTGTGTCTATACTTTAATATATTTACTAGTACGTTGTTTGTGACAAGCAAATTGTAATCAATTTTAATATATTCTTAAAGTTTTATGCTATTTAAACATCGGAGGGTATGTTATACGCAAATGTTTTTTTTTCGCATGATTGTGTGTATGACAGTGGGCCCACGAATGTTTTGAATTTTTGTCTGAGAAAAATACTGCGTGTATATACTTTGCCCTACCTGTTGATGAATTGTATTGCATATTATTTGCCTATTGAATATTGCATTTTTGAATTGTATTGCATAATTGTTCAGGATTATAAGCTATTTTTATAGAAACATGTCAACAGAATATTTATTGTATGTTTATACAAGCGACTTACCCTTATTGTTTTGCAAAACATGTAACTTAACCACGTGCATGTGTTGGTGCTCATTTCTGTAAAGGGGGGGCAGTTGTTAGGGAAAATCCCGATTAGCTTTCCTCTTCTTCCCCTAACCTTCCAGCCACGTAGCAGGAGCGATGTATTTACATCATTTCCCACCTCCACAGCAATGTGTAAGCATCGTCAGACGCCAGTTGCGTCATGACCAGCGATATGCCAGCCGAACGACGTCACGATCTCACATTCCCGCCTCTTGCTGTGAACAAGATTTCCCGTCGCCATTCGCCACTTTGACTCGTGCCAGAAAACCACTCCCTAAGCGAGTGCCACGATTGGCCAGGAGTAACGGCGAGAACACCGTTTACACATTCACCCCCCTCAATTCGACTCGCCGCTATCGCGACTGTGTAAATGAGGTGTTATAAGTGGTGCGATCGCAAATCTGTAAATGCAGCATGAGCGATTCTGAAATTATTCATAGTGTTGTAAATAACAAAGGTTATGATGACAGCGATCGTGAAATTGATTCAGAATGTCCCGAAAACAAAAGAATGTCAACGGAAGACCTGATAAAATCATTAGATTAAACAATATTAGGCTTAGAACACCGGAATTTTATCTCGGAATATGAAATTATGTCACTATATAGGATTCGAGAAAAAATTTATAATAAGCTGAATTTGAAACAACAAACATTATTGACTGAAATGTTTAAATTATAATGTAATTATATGTTCTGTATTTAGGTTTATTTAATAATTAAACCATTTTGCTTTTTTTTTTTTTAGTGTTATTTAAAAACCTCTCAAATCTGGAAAATTCCCAAATCCGGAATTGCCGTGTCCTGAACGATTCCGGATTTGGGAGGTTGTACTGTATTTATATATTTAAATAGTTTCACTACTAAAAGTAGACTTTTGAATTTTACCAGAATCTGATCTAAAATTCATGGCTCCCAACTATGCAGCTAGGCTGTAAACTTGTGCTTGCTGTTAGATGCTTAAGAAATTGACGTAACATTTTGCAGCACAACTTTCTAATTATGCATGTGATTTAAGTAACTGAATGATTAAACCTACATGATTTATTGAATCAAGTTTATGGGATGTTATGTTCTTGCTACTGCCTTTTTAAAAACATTTTTGGGAAGGCTCTGAATAATTCATGAAAGGTGGCCCAGTCTTTTTAGCAACTGTAGTGACTGGTATAATGATTAAAATAGCCACTGCAAACATGCTTGTCTTGTCTTTTCATATCTTTTATGCCGCAAATAAGTTTGTGTTTGTAACATGCAATTATCTTTATACACCCCTTAAATTAATCATAATTGTAGCAGTGTTTTCTTCAATTTTACAAAAGAATTTTAAATTAACTTTCTGCTTTGTTTTCATACTTGTCAGGATTAAGGCAGCATGGCAAAATCTCATCTACAAGAAATAGTGCTAGGATGAGTAATTTAAAATCTCTCTTGCTATATGAATTGTTTTATAATCATGCCTTGTATGTCATATTACCAGTTTAAAATAATTCAAAAGCCTTTGAATTAACAAAAATTAACAATTACTATTTGTCAAATGGTTCTGGAAATCAATTTATTGATAACTCCATTGGAAAACATTCTGGTTTTGAAAGCATGAAATTTGATAGGTCTTAAAATTTTTTATAGTCCCCTATCCTAGAGTTTTAAAACTCACTAGCAGCAGTGATCAGTTTGTAATGTTATTTGAACGAAAAAACATATAAAACTATTGGCTAATGAAATTTCTTCACAGTTACTGAATTGTCAAAATTTCTCCATTTCTAACAATTTTTAGCACATATAGTTATTGCTTTTAAAATCTTAAGTGCAACTTTTCAGGACATTAATATTTATGAAAATATGTAAATTTTATAAATACCAATAATACATTTAAAAATAAACAAATTGTTTCTTTTTCTGTTTTAAATTGTTTCTTTATATTGTATTCATGAAAGTCATCTATCCAATGTATTAGGTCCCTTGTAGCTGCTCTGATCACCTCTAATGTAGTCTATATATATAAAACAGTTCCGTAACTGACTCATTCATTCACTGACTGACTGACATACAACGCACAGACCAAACTGCTGGACCTAAAGGGCTGAAATTTTGCATGGCGATTCTTCTAATAGTTTAGGGGTGCACTAAGAAAGATTTTTCAAAAATTCTTAGATTTTTTTTAAAATTAAATTTTTAAGCTGTTTTTAAACTTTTTTTACGTTTGCATTTAAAATAATACATTGAGGGTTATAAAATTTATATCACGAGAAAGATCATAAAAATTCCTTCAAATGAAATCTTTTTCGAACCTTTACCTTGATTTTCTGATTTTTTGGTGAATTTTTAAAGATTAATTTTTAGAATTTAATTTATTAAATGTTGATCACGTGATTTCTTTTTCTGGTACTTTAAATAAATTTATCGTCACATGTATAACAACTAAATAGACAAAAATGATATTCTTTTTCTTTCTAATGCAGCAGACGATTGGATATTATCCAAAAAAAAATAAATATCCCTTACGATTTTTTTATAAATATATATATATATATATATTTTACATCAATTGTATACATTGATCGTCGCATTTATTATAAATATATATATATATATATATATATATATATATATATATTTTTGGCATTAATTGCATACATTGACTGTTGTATTTAATTTGAATGTACTCCGTAGCGAAGCGCGGGTTTTCAGCTAGTTTATCATAACTATCTTCTGTATTTATACCTCTTGCCTATATACTGTTTACTTTCAGTAGCTGCTTAACATTTATGTATGTATTAAATTGCAGGTAAAATGGATGATGTACTGGATAGTATTCGCTGCTTATACTTTTATTGAAATATTTGCAGATATATTTTTAGCCTTTTGGTAAGTAGTTACTAATGTTGAAATGTACTTATTTCAATTATTGTATGTTACAAATGTCTTTTGGGAACAGATGTCTTGTGAAATATTCATTCATGCTAATTGGATCATTTTAGGTTTCCATTTTACTATGAACTGAAGATATTATTTGTATTGTGGTTGGTATGTCCTACTACTCGAGGCTCTACCTACATATTTAGAAAAGTTATTAATCCACATCTAAGTAAACATGAAGTGGTAATCAAAAGAATTTTTATATTTTTGTATTAATTATTAATATTTTGTCTTACTCAGTCTGTTTCTCTCCTGCCCTCTCACTGTTTTCAAAGTTGTATGTCAAAATTGTCACTTACTCTATTGGTTCATGTTATAAAATTTTTTAATTTTTTTACTGTAGAATTGTGTGATATTTACAAAATTGTGTGTTTTTTTCTTCAGGTTATTGATTCCTATATTGCTGCTTTATGGGATCATGGATATGACTTAGTGAGAAAAATTGGTGTTCAAGGAATGGATTATTTAGTTGAAATTGTTTTAGAACTATTACGCAAGGTAACGTAATATCTAAATTTTCTATGTTCTAAATCAGTGCTCCGCAACCGCTGTGTACCGCGAGGTGATCTTGACTGTGCCACGGTGATTTTATCGAGTATGATAATAAAAAAATTAACCACCACATTAAATAGAAATTTTTCTAAGTAAAATATTCCTCTTTTTGTTAATATGTAATTTTTCTGGGTCAAAATTATACACAAAACAAAAACATGTTGTTAGCCATACATTTTATGTATGCTCGAGCGTCATATTTCTGGATTTCAGTTAAGAAAGAATATCCACAAATTTCTGACAAGGCCATTGCTATTTTGCTCCCATTTTCTACGACATACTTATGCAAATTTTTTTGACACTGGTTCTAATTGTAAATGACAAACTATCATATTTAAAGGGCTTTGACCATGATCTGTAGCTCTTTGTATTATAGAGCCAA
Organism: Dolomedes plantarius; assembly: GCA_907164885.2. Classification (NCBI taxonomy): domain Eukaryota; kingdom Metazoa; phylum Arthropoda; class Arachnida; order Araneae; family Dolomedidae; genus Dolomedes; species Dolomedes plantarius. The sequence continues at coordinate 26,736,360 of OU015494.1, forward strand.
ATATGAAACGTGCAAATATAAAACGCACATTTATCAAAACAATCTCAAATTTATCATTAATAAATTAGTTATGTTTAAATTAACTTTGATTTATTAGGCTTAAGTAAAGACCAAAAATCAAATTTTAATATAAAAATTTAAAGAGAATTTTTTTTACTTGTAAACTATAAATTTATATTTTTTTTCTTGTGATGGTGTACAGTTCAAAATGATTTATATAAAACTTAAATGATTATAATTATCTTGATACATAGAGCTATTTTTTTTTTTTTTTTTATCTAATAAAAACATATACGTATTTATTGTAATTTATATATTTGCAAGCTTTTCTTGTGGTGTGCCGCGGAATTATCGAAAAAAAACGTTGTTGTGCCATGGAAGATAAAAGGTTGCGGAGCTCTGCTCTAAATGATAAATGAAAAGTGCTAATCTGTATGATTGCATTTTCATGTAGCATTTAGTTTTATTCTTTGTAATTAAGTTTAATTTCAATTAATTTTTTTTTTAATTCATTAATTTTAAGTTCTATGTCATGCAATACTATCTCTTTTGTATAAAATGAAATTAGAAAATATAAATAACTGTTACGTAACATCAGAGATTGTAACACCTATATACTATTAACATCCAGTGCATCTATATTTCCTATTTTTCACTTTTCCTCTTATATTTTCTTTTTCTTTTTTACCCATTCTTTCCCAGTGTTTTTAGTTCCAAATTCTTAAACTGATTCATTGAAGCAAAATAATTTTTATCACTTATAAAAGTAAGAGTAAGTACTTATTAAGGTAAGGTAATTGTTTTTTTTACATGATCAAAATTTACCACTATAGGAAAAAAAATCTTTTTATTACATTCACATTTCAAGATTCCTACTTGTCAAACTGTTGGATTTTTATCTAAAAGTGACTTACATTTAGTTTTCCCATAGTTTGGTACTGCACTCGCGCCATTGTTTTGATTTTGGCAATTGCCAAATATATTTTAATACTCTAATAATTGGGTAATCAACCGTATTAACCTAGGATATTCATTTACAAATGACATCATGACCTCTGAGGTTCTGTTGTATGCCATTTGCATTCACTAAATGTTAGTGGGGTTTTCCCCCAAGGCTTATTAATTATGAGTTGGGATAAACTTGTGTGCTTTTATACTTTATGCAAATATTCTGTGTATATATATCGACTATGCAACGAGTTTGTTTGCTCCCACTTTTTCTCTGTTTTCCCGGCTGATGTAGAGCCTGTTTTGAGTGAGATGTCTTGTGGACTGCATGTCTGAGACAGCTTTATTTTATTATGTTTAATTGTAAATAGGTATTTCAGTTTATCTATAACTTCAAATAAAGTTTTATTTTTATATCTGCTTTTGTCTTTACATACTGCCAGCTATACTCAGCTAATTGCCATGGGAGAAAGTTAAGTAAGTTTAAACGTGTATCATAAATGTCAGGGAAACTTCAAAACATTCTAAGTTCAAGATGTCAGTAAGTTATTCAAAAAATGTGATTACCTTTTCCCTCAAATTTGCATATCATCCATTATCCATCAGATAATGCTGTTAAATGCCCTTTTGCAATGTTCCATTCTTATTATTAGAGTTCTAAGAAATTTTATTGGTATTGTTTTGCAAATCCTATAACCATGATGGAAAATCATCATCTTTAGAAAGTGCTTGATAATTTGTCAATTAAATATAATCCGGGAATAGCATAGAAAAAGTCATTTAGTTATCATATTTTGTTTCTATTTTAAAAACTTAAATGATGTTTATCTAACATTTAAAATACTCCTGAAATTTTCTATATTTAGCAAATACATTTTATAAAGTAAAATAAATTATATAATCACTAAATTCTAACCATTTTTATATGATCTCAAAAGTTTACTTTGGACAATTTTTTTTTTAGAAGGGTATCGTGAAACCTCATAAGTACAAGCATTTTTTTTTAATATCATAAACTACAAAGAATCAAAAATGTATATTTTAATCTATATATCTATAATACATTTATTTGTTAAATGCCAAAACAAGTTAGTACATTTTATTTCTTTCCTTTCTGTAACTGTATAAAGATATCGTAACATTACTATCCCTGCTCTGTGTGGTATAATAATAATATGGTTCCCTTATTTTTTTTTTTTGCCAGTTTTTTTTATATTTTTTTCCCTTGTGTTTTAAAGAATCATATTCCTGTAACTGTGTAATAATATAGTTCAAACTGTTTTTGTTTTCTAGGGACAGTTAACTATTACTAATTTTATGCCCCAAGTCGATGATATTGCTCAAAATGCTGTAGTTCCTCGTGGTGTTAAAACTAGTGTTTCTGATATAAATGCTCTAGGTAAGTTAGGTTTTGTTTCTTTTTTTAAAGAGGGTGGGGGGTACTATAACTGTTATAATACTGCTATAACAAAATAATTAAATGTGCATTTTTTAATTTAAAGGGGTAAATTACATTTCAAGTTGAAAAATCTGTTGCAGACTATTTTCAGTTTCATGATAGTCTAAAGTACACTCAAATGAAATGGTTAAAAAAATAAGTATCTTTTATGCTATATTTAATACTAAAATATTAAAACCATGTAATTCTGTCTTATTACAAAGAAATTATTTGTAAGTCTGTTATTTGTTTTAGTCTTGTATGACTGATTACCAAAAAAATTACCCTTTTTAATGTTTAACAAGTGTTGTTTTCAGCATTAAATAGCGTAGAATCAATGTAAGAAATCTTAAAAACTGATTTTGATAAAGTATAAAATTTAATTTTACAGCTAACTACTTGCAGATATAGTTTTCAGCAACAGATTTAAGAATTTATAGGTGAAAAATCTAAGTATCTAAAGTTGAAATTGATATGATTTTCTAAAGTTCGGCCTGAGTATGTTAAAAATCTGTGAGTCTGTATGTATTTTATGTAAAAACTGCAATGGAATGTTAATATTGCATTTTCATTTCAGATGAAGATTTTATAATTATGACTGATAATTCAGAAATTGATGAAGCTGTAACTACAAATTCATCAAAACCTCAGTATGTGAATTTGTATTTATATATTTATCTTTCCTGTACTTTTATTTTCCCCTTTGATTTTGTGATGCAAAATCCAAAATTTTTAAGACTAAATCTGAAACGCTCTTCAAAATGTACTAAAACATAAATTAAACTCAAGACACATGAATGAAAAAAATGGTTGTGATAATTTTGTTTTTAATAATTTTCACTCGAAATATGGTGCTGTTTAAAATAAGCTAAAAGTTCAGCGAGTCGGTTATAGTTTGTAAAGTTTTTAACATCATGTGAAGGTTTATTAAATCTTTAAATTGTTATAAGGTATAGGCAAAGTATCTCCCAATCCTCAATTTAAAAAAAAATTATAGGATATTAAACATTAGGATTATCATCTGAAAACATATATATTAATGGTATTTTCATACAGATTGGTGAATGGTATTTATTCGCTTTTAGTTTCACTTTAACTTTATGAAAGAACTTTTAGTGCTACTGTTATTTAACTTATTACATTGATATTTTCTACTAATAGAAAATGTTTTCAGTTCATGACATGTTCTTTCATTTATTGTCATTTAAATTTTAATTATTACAAAAATCAATATTCTCAACATCTTCTATTTTTAGCGATATTGTTTTTAAGTGTGTTATGTGCCTCATAGTTTTGTTAATTTTATCCATTTACATTCTGCTATTTAGAATTAAAGTATGTTTGATCTTCATGTTTTCCTATGCCATCTATATATTTAAGTTGCTAAGCTGACTTTTTGGGCAGTCCGTGAGAGAAAACTACTGCATCAATATACTTCCTTTTGGTCGTAAATGAAAGATTGTAATCTGTAGATTTGTCAAATTTGGTTTTTGTAACTGCAATTTTTATTAATGAGCTATAATTTACAGTTAAAATTTGATTTCTGCGCATGCTCAGTGGCATGTTTCAATCTGGCTTTAGAAACTCACTGTTTCTGCGCGTGCTCAGTGACATGTTTCAATGCCGAGGAGTCTCTCTAGATCTCTCACTGCCATTTTTATGATAATTATGTTTGTGAAATATAAGATTAAACCTGATGGAAATTGTTTATTTCGCACTGTTTAATTAGCGATAATTTACAATTAAAAATTTGCTCTCTGCGCATGCTCAGTGACATTTTTAAATCTGGCTCTAGATACTCACTAAGAACGAGGCCACTTAAACATTAATTTGTTTCTGCGCATTATTATGATTTTCAACAATGATATGTTGAGTATAATTTGTGTATTAGTACATTTATTTACTATCTAGCCGTCATGTTTTGACGGGTACCAACTAGTGTAAATTTAATCTTCATTATTTGTCTTGATTTTTTTTTTTTTCAATTTCATGAGATGAGGGTAACCCATGTGTTTATCAAGATTGCTGCTTAGTTTAATTTGATTGGCTATTTTGCTTGAAAATTTTTCATTTTTTTGTACACAGAAAGACTGCTCATTTACACCTCTGTTCTTAGGCATTGCATCATTTACAGTTTAATTGAAGGTTGTGATAATTAAATCAATATTCTAGCTTAGTGCACATAACAAAATTTGCCGGTTTAATTTTTATTTCAGTTATGTAGGCATGGCACATTTATTTATAAAATTTACATTATAATACACATAGATTTATAAAATTTTACATTTTATTCCTTAAAATATTTTGGTACATTAATAAGTTTCTTTTGCTAATTTCAATTAGTTTCTGGGGTATATGTCCTTATTCCTGTATTTTTTTTCCTCATGTGTATTAAAAGTGATTTTACTTTCCTATATTTGTTTTGTTCACCATTTTAATTTTGTCATGAAGGGCTGTAAATGATTCCTGTTCAGAATCTGAAGAAGTTTCAGAGAAAACTTCAAGTTCTAAAATAAAGACCAAAAGTAAAAAAAAGGTTTGTAATATCAAAAGTTATCTTAATTATTTTTAGAAGTTTGTGTCTTTGATAAATGTCTTGTGTTCTTAATCAGGGTATTTAATACATTCTAGAAGTGAACAAAATCAAACTAGTCACTAATGCTTTTTTTATTATTATTAATTATGTGATATTAAAGTAATTTTATTTTGGTTGAACCAATTTGCAAGGTTTTGCATAGATATTTCTACTAGAAATATAGAATTAAGGGATCTATATGCATTCAAAATGCCTTGTATAAGGCATATTTATATAAGGTGCATACCCATAGACCTTGCCATTTAATAATCCTACTTAACAAAGGCAAGGTATTTAATGAGGAGTATTATGATTAATTGTAAGTTGGCCAGTATATACACTGGTTTTAAAATTTTTAAAGATTTCAATTCATACAAATTTCTTTTTTTTTTCTACTTTTTTTTAATATTTTCCAAAAAATATCCCCCCCCTATTTTTGGAGGGAAATTTAATCCTTTTGTTACTTATATGCAAAAATTATCCCCTCCTCCCTCTTATTTGATTTCTGTTCAAGATGTCATGTAAAAGTTCTTGTTACCACCAAAAATATTTATTGAAAAATTTGCAGGATGCATGCATCTATGCAATAAAAGTAGCTTTGAAATATGAAAATCCTCTTAAAAGAATTTACTAGTACATATATTCCTTGATTTGCAACTGACATAGAGACATTGGTCGTAAGTCGAGTGTCAAACAAACAAAAAACATTGTATATGTACATACATGTTTTTTACTTTCATACATACACATGTAATTTAAAATACATTGTACTTTATTTAGAAGACGTAAATTATTCTTATCCATTTCTACGTATGTTAGTACAATCCATTGATTCAGAATTTGTGACAGAAGATAACTTTGCAAGTATTTTTAGCAAAGTTATCCAAGATAGTTTCAACAGTTTGCATCTTCTTTTTCTTGTGTATTGTCTGGTAGCAAGCTAGATTTTCCTGAATGTGATGATTTACTCTTGTGAATCTTTCTTCATTTGGATTCATTGCTTCTAATTGTTATAGGCCTTTATTAATATAGTGAAAAGCTGAAGCCATTTCTTTCAAAACAATTTTTTTTTATTGTACTTTGGCATGTTCACTTGTATCCATTACATCTCTTCTGCAGCATAATTTGTTCTAATTTCTTGAAAATCCTCATTGGTAAGCTCTTCCAGATCATGTTCAATAAATTGTTTGATATCTTTGTTCTCAATTTCCAGATTAAGTCTCTCACCAAATTTTAAGATCAGATCTGTAACTTTGGTCAAAGAATCTGCTTGTTCAGATACTGAATGAATTGCATTTGTTTCAAAACATTTTTAGTTTCTTCCATATTTCATATATGCATGCTGGAGTGACTTCTTTCCATCCTCTATCTATGATCTTAATAATATGAAGAATATTATTTTTCCAAAATGCTTTTAAGTTTGTTTCTTCTTCAAGTGCCATAATTGCTTGTGCAAACCTAATTTGTAAGTAATTTGCTTTAAAATTGGAAATTGCTCCCTGATCCATTGGCTCTAAAATACTTGTTTTCAGAGGTAGGTAAAGAACTTTTATGTCTGCATGTAGATTGCATATGTGTGGTGGCTGTCCCGGTGCATTATCCAGTAATAAAAATATATTAAGGGGAATGTCTTGCTCTTTACAGTATATATTTACTTGACCAACCAAAAACATTCATAAACCAGTCTTCAAACATTAATTGCATCATCCAAGCTTTTTTGTTACAACTGTAATTAACAGGTAATTTATTTAATCTATTTCTTTAAATGCTCATGGATTTTGTGATCTGTGTATCGTGGAATGTTTAAATTTAAAGCCAGCGATATTTCCACCTAATAAAAGTAAAAGTTTAACTCGGTCTTTGAATGCCTTGAAACCTGGCATACTTTGTACTTCTCTATGAATGTAGGTACAGATTCAGGCATCTTCTTCCTTCTAACCTGGTTTTGTCTACATTTAAAAATCTGTTCCTTCAGATACTTTTCATCTTCAAACAGCTGCTCAAATTTGGTTATAAAATCTTTTGCAGCTTTATAATCAGCACTTGCTGCCTCTCCACTTATTTTGACATTATGGAAATTCATTCTTTTTCTAAATCTTTGAAAACAATCCATGGTTTGCAGTAAAAGGTCTGGTCATAATCTTCCCCTTTCTGTAGTTTCAACTGTTCAAAAAGACTGTGGGCTTTTGAATGGTCATGAGGCTTAATGGAATTCTTTTTTTAATTAAATCTTTCATCCAAATCGCAAACAGTTTTTCCATTTTGTGGATGGGTCCTTGTCAATTTGCTGTTAGGGCCTGTTCACATAGGAATCCGCTGCGGAGTGTTAAAGTATTGAAATTTATTTAACCAATGACAAACCTCCAAACAATTAGCAATGAAATTTTTAACGCCTATGATTGGTTTATTTTTGTCTCAATGTCATCTTTCCCTTAACGCTATGCAACAGACTCCTATGTGACTATGTGACCTAAAAGACCATGGAATCTATTACACTTCTAATTTTTTTTCTTGGCTTTTTTACTATTTCTAGCCATACTGGGAATAAAATTATATATGTACTTAGCTTCACAGATAAAAATCAAACCACTACATATTTAACATTACAAAATAGTAATATTTTTTTATATAAAGAAAAAGAATGACTGCACACTTGTTTGTTAACTCTCAAATGAAGTTATATTTGATTTATCGTGTGGATATCAAAACTATTGCATCATACATTTTTTTTTATTGTGTCATAAACTTTTGCAGTATTGCAGAATATTGCATTGTATATTTTAATAATTACGTAATACCTACAGGTATGTAGTGTACATTTAAGGAATAATATTTTTGAGAAAAATAAAAATAAATTTAAAAAAAATTTGGTTGTAAGTTGAGGAATACCTGTATATATTTTCTTTAAATCTTAATGTATTTATAATTTGTTATGAATGACAAAATTTACTATATTCAGGTGACAACTGTGAGAGAAAGGAAGAAGAATGATAAGAAATAGTATGCATTTAGATGCAAGATCTCTACATAAGAAGCATGTTAGCCTAAGGAACATCCCGTCCTGTGGTTTAATATCAGGATAGATAAAATTTCTGAAACCTCCACTTTAATTTAATGTATATATATATAACTCCATTTTTATGTCATGAATGTGATATTTTGTGTGTATTAAAGTTTTTAAATGATCTTGTATATGCTAATTTTTTTATCTATTTTATATATTGTCATGACTTGAAAGTTTAGGCAATTCACTAATTTGTATTTCTTTAATATATAACAGTAAAATCAACACTGTCAAATTGAGTGTTCTCAGATTATTACAAAACTGTTTAAAAATAATTAAATATTCCTTTTCACTGTATACATATTTTACATTCTTACTCATATAGTTTATAATTTTGATTTGTGTTAAGATACAGCTAGATGTTATATGTGGTTATATTAAAGTAAATTTTATGGCTTTGTTATCTGTGTGAAAATTGAGTACATTGGCAGTGTACAAAACATATGAGAGCATCAACAGATTATGTCAAATTAACGTACATCTAATCCTTATGCTCTTGGTACTATGTTAGCTCATAATTAATGTTACTGATCCAGAATTTCAAGTATACTAAAACCCATATCAGGTGTATTAAGCTTCGTTCTACTTATTCCTTTACTCAACTTATTTACCTTTCTCAAGTAGCATTGTGTGAAATACTGCATGTGACAAAGATAAAAAAATTGCTCAACAGTATTTTTCTTGGGGTAGTAGTGTTTAAGATAGTGAGCATGTTTGAAGGGCACTTACTTGACTGATGTAAAGCAAGCAACAATCCTTGAGATGTTCTGAACGGCAGATGCTCTATAGGTTGGTTATGGCAGAGCCATCATACTCAACCATTTTTTCTGTTGGGCCACATGCATGTGTTTGCTGAGATACGTGGACCGCAACATAGTACACTACACATCATATTATAATACTGTAAAAAATATAACTGAAAACTTAAATGTATTCAAACGTTTATTTAAAAATGAATGTGATTTTTGATGAGACAAAATTTTGACTATTTTAAACAAATAAGGATTTATTTGCTATTTGCTACTCTCAATCCCTACATGTCATATTTTTAAAGTGGAATTTGAAAACACATTTGATCGATGAAATTTAGTTTAGAATTTATTTTTTTGAGGTTTTCATGGATACAATATCCATGTATAAAATTATTTTTAGGTAATGTGTATACACATATGTTGAATAGAATTCACTTGAATATCTATAAAAGTGTTCCAAAATCTCTTTAAAAGTTACAAATTTTGACATCAGGCAGGATTTGCTTTTGTACCATATATATTTTGTGGTATATATATACATGAATTCCCATGCTTAAAACTTATTGTTATCTGTATTTATTTTGAAATATAAACTATTTTATTAGGATAGATGTGAAACTAATGGGGAAATTGTCTAAACACATAGCTGAAATGGCTTTTTGAATCAACACTATTAAAAGATAAATAACATAAATTTCTGATAGACATTAGGCAATATTGTACATAATTTTCTGTTGCTAAAATCAATATGAATAACTTTTGGCTGAACAGATTCAACAGAAGGAAACTTCACTTAGATTTGATTTTTTATTGGCTATCTTTCCCACGGGTATCAAGCCCAGGACCAGTCTCCAGTTAATCTGAAAAATCAAATGACTTTACCAATAAGTAATTAATAATGGTCCTTAAAAGCTACAAATGATTTGTATAAATAAACACACAAAAAAATTTTTTTCCTTCCAAAGTAGTAGTTAGTACCTAGTTTAATCTGAGAATGTGATATGCTATAATATATATATCAATTGCATCTAAGACGTTATTACAAATATTGATGCATAACAAAAACTGAATTTTCTTAATTCTAAAACCCTAAAAAAAAATATATTTATAGTTGCGTGTTATAAACTAGTATGTAACTAAGTTAAGAAAAAATTGTAGGATATAAAATATGAAAATCTGAGTTTCTAAAATATTTAGGCGTTTCACCTGTCATCCATAGTATTATAACTTGTAGTGTAGTAAATGATGAGAAATACATAGTTCAAAAGATCCGATTTTTTTTTTATAACTTCAAAAATAAAAATTTCCCATCTGGTGATAATTAGTTCATTCTGATCACTTGCCAAAGAATTTCACTAATCCTTGTACAATCTAAATTTGTAACCGTAATTGCTTTGAAATTTGTTTTGCAAGTTGCGCTCCTTGTTATGTTTAGTATATTTGTGTCATCTGATAGGGCCTTCAGAGGTATATGAAAATTTAAAAGAGCTGTATTGTAATGGCATGTCTCCCTAGTCATTTAGAGACCATTTAGATTACAAGTGTTTTTAGATATTTGTATTCTATCCTACTTGCCTTGTATGTACTTAGATTGATAAGCATAAGTAAAATGATGTGCTTAGCTTAAAAACATCAGTGTGGATCATAAAAATCCACAGGTTCAGGGCATTAAAGTGGCATAGGAACTTGCTTAGTTTCTCCCCCTAGCAGAGCCAGACAATGTTTTGTTATATCTGGGGCAATAGTGTTTGGATTCAGGGTCTGTGTTCAAATCCTACCTAAGGCATGGGTGTTTGTTCTCTTTGGAAATTCCCTCTGAAGCAGTAGGTCTTAATCAGTCTAGTCAGTGTGTTGCATAATATGTCCATAGTTCACCAAACCCACAATAGAGCAGTTGGAGATATTGCCCAAAACTACTGCCTCCTGTCATTGGCTAGAATTTTTGATCTTATGTAAAACTTTTAAGCAGCTGTCATGTAGCTTTCTCTTCTTTTTTTCAGTTGCATTTTCCATTTCCACCCCAAACCAAACCAGATATCCATCTTAATCATGTGTTTGGGGTTTATGATAGCATTATTCTATTTACTTTTTGACAAATGAAGGTAGGCAATGTACAGGGTGGTTATAATTTCAGTTCCACTTTGAAATGGTCATAAAAGGAAAACTACTGGACCAAATGTTATCAAACTTGCTAATAGTTTAAAGGAGGTCATGGGAATTTCTTTTCTGCCAAAAAAAAGTTTAGAAACTCACCACCAAGGGGGAAATGGCGCTGTACGTAATATTGTTAAGCGAAATAAGAGTCAGAATCTAACTTAACATTTTGTTACACGGGTTTAACATTTTGTATACCCTTAAGAAACATTGACGTAAACAAAATTACAATTTAAAGTGTGCGCATTCCGGAAATCGTTTTCTTACAGATCACTAATTTGAATTTTGAAGCCTGAATTCGGCCCTAAGACATGAAGATATCTGTTTAAAACCCTTTTAATCGTTTCTAAGACGAAACTGTTTGTGGGGTTATGCAAAACCGCAATGGATTGTAATTGGCTTACGGCAGGAAGAAGCAAATGATTTATGCAGATGCGCTTTACACGTCATTTGATTTTCCAGATAAAAATGAGCCTGTTTGTCAGAGTTCTCATTGCTACGAATCGACAATGTCTCTAACCATGCAAGACCGTGCTTTTCTCGTTAAATGTTATGAATGCGATAATAATGAACGGTGTGCTTTACAAAGGTATCATTCAGTAAGAGGAATATGCCGAGGGTCAATGACACCACAGAGTTTGAGGAAAATGATGGCAAAGTTTGAAGCCACGGGTTTGTTATCTATTGCACCTGGGAGGGAAGGAAACCGAGGAGGCTGTTGCATTAGTAATGGAGGAAGCAACAATGGAAAGCACACACGGTACGTGCTGTCACACGTCGAATGGACGTACCATGGAGTATGGTGTACAAAATTGTCCGTAAAGTGCTGCAGTTCTACCCATACAAAATCAAACATGTTCAAGAACTTAAACATAACGATCCTGCTGCAAGAGAATCTTTCGCTTTTTGGAATTCCTTGCACGGATGGAAATGGACGAATATTGGCCATGGAACATTTTGTGGACAGATGAGGCCCATTTTCACCTAAATGGCGATGTCAACACCCATAACTGCAGGATTTGGGCCAAACAAACTCCTCATGTTATCTACCCAGTTCCATTGCATTCTCCTAAGTCACCGTTTGGTGTGGTATGACAGCTAGTTTCATAATTGGACCATTTTTCTTTGAAGAGCAGTCGACAGCTGAACCTGTTACATGCTCTGTGACTGCAGCTCACTTAGAGTCAATGTTAAGATGTTTCGTGATACATAAACTCAAGCAACGTGGCATTTTAGACACCACGATTTTTATGCAGGACAGGGCCCCACCGCACATTGATAAGTGTCACACTGTTACTTAAGCAACATTTCACGAATGAACGTATTATAGGCCGAAACTTCCCCACAAAATGGGCACCCCTGTCACCAGACCTCAACCCCTGTGACTTCTGGCTATGGGGTTATCTCAAAAGCACTGTTTATGGCGATGATCTAAAGAATTTGGCAGAACTGAAAGATGCGTTACATCGGCATGTCCGTAACATTGCTCCTGATATGCTAAGAGCTACTGTTGAGGATGCAGTAATGCGATTTAACTTGCTTTCGGAAAATGGTTTGTAACATGTTTCAGAACCGATTAAACACATTTTAAACCGATGTGTTCATGTCTTATTTCGTTTAACAATATTGCATACAGCACCATTTCCCCCCTGGTGGTGAGTGTTTGAATTTTTTTTCTTTTCGGAAAAGAAATTCCCATGATCTCCTTTAAACTATTACCAAGTTTGATAACATTTGGTCCAGTAGTTTTCCATTTATGACCATTTCAAAGTGGAACATTAATTATAACCACCCTGTACTATAATTGCACAAGTATTAACTTTTTGCTTTTTCTGTGGCTTTAAAATACAGTGTATTTTTGATTATCCAGTTTGGGGATTTTCTGTGCAGAAAAAATCTGAAACCTTTATCCAAAATAATACCTACTTAATTTATTAAAATCTGCATGCAGATTTCTTCTGCCATACACATATAAGCAAAGTTTTTAAAACAGTTTTCTATCGGAAAGATTTTTATTTGATAAAGGATGCAATATTGTACTAAAATAAAAAAAATCCTTTCATTTCCCGGGATTATGAATACAGAGATATATGTAAGGAAAATTTGTTATAACAAAAAAATATCAAAGATTCAGTAAAACAAAATAAAATTATGCATTACGTACATAAATTAAAGTAGAAACACAAACGTACATAAATTAAAGTAGTATAATGTTTTGAAAATACAATAAAAATGGAATTATCCGCATTTTTCGATTACTTGTGCTATCCCTCTCCTCCATTAACCCTGATAATCGGGAGTATACTGTATGTTGTGCTTCACAAATTTTCTTGGTAAATTCATTCTAAAAAAATTGTGTACTGGTAATAAAAAAAACGTACACACATTCACAGCTTTTTCTAAATTCATTTTTTATCTGTTTTAATTTTCAGTGCTGTAATTTTCCCTTCCACTGTTTCTATTTTGAAAATTTATTCTCTAACCTCCATCTTCAAATATACCTATTTATTATTTTAACAACAATTAGTCTTTGTTGTAGATTTTTTTTTTCTGCTTAAACACATTGGGAAAATTGGCAAGGGATTCTTAAATGTTTCACTTATGTGTTTTGAGGTGGAGGGAAAATGTAATAATCTGGAAAATCTTCATATCTTTCAACTTTAACAATTTTGTTTGAAGTGGAAAAGCAAGTTCTTGTTTAAAACGCTTTCATACTTTTGGAATCTTGGAAACAGCATCGATTTGTGCGCAGATTATCATGTTAGAAACAACAAAGGATTGTTTCCATGCACATGCTTTATCTTATACGCCAATAATTATGCTTCCTGGAGTTCGAACAGGTGAAATTAAACAGTCACTAAATGTTAAATTCATTAGAGAAGAGTTTTATAAATCAACATATTATGCTACATGATCTGGCAATATACTTGACAGGATTGGGTAAGATGAATGTCTTGTCATTAAAGTAGAATTTGAGTTGATGGCCCTAGCATATTAGTTTGCTCTCTTTCTATATAATATACTAGCTGAAAACCCGCGCTTCGCTACGGAGTACATTCAAATTAAATACAACGGTCAATGTATGCAATTAATGCTACAAAAAATAAATATATATATTTATAATAAATGCGACGATCAATGTATACAATTGATGTAATATATATATACACACTCAAGAGCCAAAACATTATGACCACCTGTCAATAACGAGTTGGCCCACCTTTGGCGCGCAACACAGCTTCAACCCGCCTTGGCATGGATGCCGCAAGTCCTTGGTAGATGGCCGGAGACAGATTGTACCAGATGTTTAAGCAACGGTCACGCAAATCCGAGATATTGCGAATTGGTGGTCTTTGAACTCTGAGCTGCCGTCCCATGACATCCCAAATGTGTTCTATCGGATTGAGATCCGGTGAGTTAGGCGGCCAGGACATTAACTGGAATTCAGCATCATGTTCCTGGAACCACTCCAACACAATTTTAGCCTTGTGACACGGGGCGTTGTCCTGTTGGAACATTCCATTTCCAGCTGGAAAAACAGAGGCCATGTAAGGGTGCAACTGGTCCGCAATGATGTTCAGATACCCTGTAACATTCATGGTCTGCTCTACCACAACCACGGGTCCCAGAGACGCCCAAGAGAACGTCCCCCAAAGCATAATACCGCCACCACCGGCCTGTGTGTGACCTACTGTACATTGAGGGAGCAACAGTTCGCCTGGAAGACGGCGTATCCTGACACGGCCATCGGCGTGATGAATGACAAACCGTGATTATCTGACCAGGCAACTCTCTTCCACTGATCCATGGACCAGTCGCGATGTTCCCGGGCCCAGCGCAGGCGCAGTTGGCGATGACGCTTGGTCAGCAAAGGCACACGAGTGGGACGTTTGCTGCGTAGCCCCATATCCAACAGTGTCCGCTGAACAGTGTGCTGCGATACTATTCTACTTGGCCCTGCAATGTATTGGGCTGTCAGCTGAGCCACTGTCTGGCTCCGGTTTTGCTTCACCATGCGAGACAGTCTCCGACGACCTTTTTCTTTGATAGCGTGTGGACGTCCAACACTATGTCGTCTACTGCTGGTTTCACCGTCATTCATCCACTTTGCATAAGTACTAACAACTGTAGGTCGCGAACAACCCACGAGTCGTGCAGTTTCGGAACTACTTGTTCCGAGCCTTCGAGCCATTACAATCTGCCCTCTATCAAAGTCGCTTAGATCCGCAGCCTTTCCCATCACACACAAGTAAGTGAAAGAATGATTCTTCAGACTCTCCAGCACCAGTTAAATACCACTTCCACCTGATGACGTGCCTTCCACGTCATCCAGGCGAATTCATTGCAAAATGTAGGGGTGGTCATAATGTTTTGGCTCGAGTGTATATATGGGTCATTTTCAAAAAATTCGCCAATTCATTGTCCGGGCTATTTTAGATGTTTTAATTATTTTTTATATTTATTCAAACAGAAAATACTTTTGTATTCTTGTTTATTGAGCTATTTTCTACATGACTGTTAAAAGCTTTAAACATTTTAGGGATTGTAACACCAAAAAAAGGGAAAGATTGACATGAAAACTGGATTTTTTAGCTGTCCGAAGACCATTCACTCAATCATAATTTGATGTTTCAAAAACTAATCTACATTATTCATACAAACAAATAAATGTTACATATTGTTACATGTTTGGGAGCCAATTTGGCGTTTTATCGCCAAAGTGCGATGTTTCGGGAGTTGTGGAATTAAAACCAAGGAGTAAGTGATAAATCCGGATTTTAGGTTGATTGTTGGAAAATCGTTTGGTTGTGTAGTGTGGCAACGCGGGTTTTGTTTTGCGAGATAAAATAGGTTTTTAGAACTGCAATTGAGTTGAAGCGATATCCTTGACGAGATAGGTGATTGATTAATTTAGGTAGTTTGTCGTGACGGATGTAACGTGAGACCTTGGCTTAGATTTCGGAGGCCTCGATATAGTTGTGAAAGGTTGTATAATTTCACTTGCTTATATTTTTTTGTGTTATTAATTAAAGCTCTTTTAAATCACAATTTGTCAAGAAAGCTACCTAGAGGCTGGCGATTGTTGAAGTCCAGCGAAGATTGTAAAAAGAAGATTTATGTTAGTTTCGATGTCTATAAAAATCTCTGTTTCTCATTTGTGGTAACTGGCATATTTATTTCATTTCGTTGAATGCACTTGTAAAAAAAAAAAAAGAACTTTCCGTACCACGATTTTGGTACATTTTTGGTGTCAGACAGTGGGATTTCTTTAAGTGAATGCCAGTTACCCGAAAAATGGAAGATCAGTTTAAAATACTGTTAGATTCAATGGCTAAACTTGGCGAAAGCCAGTCCCAGATCGCCAATCAGTTAGAATCGAAAATTGGCGAAAGCCAGAACCAGTTAAAACAGGAAATTGGCGAAAGCCAGAATTTACTCGCCAATCAGTTAGAATCGAAAATTGGCGAAAGCCAGAACCAGTTAAAACAGGAAATTGGCGAAAGCCAGAATTTACTCGCCAATCAGTTAGAATCGAAAATTGGCGAAAGCCAGAATTTACTCGCCAATCAGTTAGAATCGAAAATTGGCGAAAGCCAGAAGAAGTTGGAAACGGGACTTGGCGAAATTAGCGAAAGCCAAGAACAGCTAAAAATTACCGTAGGCGAGAAATTTAATGAAATGGAAGAACGCGTCAACACTATCGAGTCGAAACTTAAAGCTACGGTCGAGACTGTTGACCAGAAAATTAGGGAAGCCATTAAGAAACAAATAAACGGCCTAGAGAAGAAATTCGCAGAAGAATCAACGCCAGTTACTGTACCTTACTACTCTGACGCTAGTATTGAGGAGGCGTACCCGGTGTCGAAATCGTCCCGCCCTGCCGTAAAAGTGTCTACTTATGATGGCAAAACGTCTTGGCAGGTGTTTAAAACACAGTTTAATATGGCATCGACTGCCAATGGATGGGACATTGCAATGCAAGCATGCCAATTGGCTACTTCACTCCGTGGCGAGGCTGCCGATGTACTGCAGACCATCGCAGTAGAGAAACAACTAGATTTTGAGGCCTTGTCGAGTGCTCTCGAAATGCGCTTTGGCGAGAAATGCCGTAAAGAGTATAGCCGCTTACAGCTGAAGTCCCGCCAACAGAAATCAACAGAGACATTACAGGAACTTGCGTCAGCTATTGAGGGATTAGCTCAATTAGCTTTCCCAGAATGTCCGACGGAAGTTAGGGATAACCTAGCATTAGAATACTTTGTGGACGCCATCCGCGATTCGGAGAGTCAACGAGCACTAAGAATGGCGGACATTAAAGACTTGAAGTCAGCTTTGGTGTACGCAATGAAGTACGAGTCCGCTCAGAGGGCGACTCGCCGTGACCGCCAACTAGTGAGAGGGGTGACCGCCGCCGAAAACGACTCAATAGCCGCTCGACTTGAAGAAATAGAAAAACGAATCGGTGCCTTGGCAGGGGTGAATTCAAACATGCCGCCAAGAAGAAATCCTTTGAAGTGCTGGACCTGCGGGCGTGAGGGACATCTCAGAAGGAATTGCCTAACGCGCCAAGCCGACGAATCAAAAGACGCCAAGGCTCAGGGAAACTAGTTCCCGGCCACCTTAAGGGGCGAAGGCAGCCGGACGAGGAGAAGCCCTCTTTTATTACACTGCATGTGTCGTCGACACATCGCGAAGAGAACGGACCGTTTGTAGAAGGGTTCGTGAATGGACAACAGTGTTGCATGTTAGTTGACACAGGTGCTAACGTTACCATCGTCAGGACGGACATAGCCCAAGAATTTGGCGAGAAGTTACTTTTCACGCCGCCAAATATCACTTTGCAGACCGTGACTGGGGACAAGGTAAAGGTAAGAGGAAAAGTTGCTCTTAATATAAGTTTCGGGAATAGTAGTTATCGGCATACGGCATATGTTGCCGATATCTTTGACCCGATCATCCTAGGACTTGACTTTTTGACTGAAAACAACTTCATAATAGATTTTAAACTTAATCAAATCCATGCCATGACCGAAGATATAATTATATTTCGTAACAATAGTGAATCTTGCAACCAGATAATAGCTACCCAAGATATCAGCATTCCTTCCATGTCAGAAATAGTAACGACCGGTTTAGTTCAGAATGACAATAACTATACTCTCGCCATCACCGAATACCCCAACAATGACAATAGTAAAAGAGGTCTTTTAGTTGCTGCAACTCTTGTGGACCTGTCGAAAGGTGCGGTTCCTGTCAGGATTGCCAATGTTAGTGACAAAGCTAAGGTAATCCGGAAGAAGGAAATGCTGGCAACTTGTACCCCGATCACCGGAATAAGCAGAAAGTGTGACCTGTCAGTCGTCGAACGCTCTAATTTGACAGAAGATTTATTAAAGAATGTAGAATTGACCGATCTACAGAGGATGGGGGCAGAAAAATTCATCGATGAGTTCCAAGACGTGTTCGCCCGTGCATCGGAAGTGGGTCGTACGAACTTGACGCAACACCGAATTGACACGGGGAACCACCCACCAATCAAGCAACATCCCAGAAGACTCCCTTTGGCGAAACAAGAGGAGGTTGGCGAACTACTACAAGCGATGCTGAAGGATGATGTTATCGAGCCCTCCACCAGTCCGTGGGCTTCTCCTATCGTCCTAGTCCGGAAGAAGGATGGATCTACCAGGTTTTGCGTAGATTACCGTCGGTTAAATGACATAACTAAGAAGGACAGCTACCCGCTCCCTAGAATTGATGACACCTTGGACACCCTCACCGGGCACAAGTGGTTTTCCACTCTTGACTTGAAAAGCGGGTACTGGCAGGTTGAAATCAGACCCGAAGATAAAGAGAAGACAGCGTTCACTACTGGGCCAGGACAAGGGCTATGGCAGTTCAAAGTTATGCCATTTGGACTATGCAATGCGCCCGCAACTTTCGAGCGTCTAATGGAAACAGTTTTGCGAGGACTTTCCTACGAAGCCTGTCTGGTCTATTTGGACGATATAATCGTTGTAGGGCGAGAT
The DNA here is from genome assembly GCA_907164885.2 of Dolomedes plantarius. Lineage (NCBI taxonomy): Eukaryota > Metazoa > Arthropoda > Arachnida > Araneae > Dolomedidae > Dolomedes > Dolomedes plantarius. Next base: position 26,755,318 of record OU015494.1, read on the forward strand.
TTCGAAGACCACCTAAGAAATCTCAGAAAGGTGCTACAAAGGCTACGGGGAGCTAGTTTGAAGCTCAATTCTAAGAAATGCAACTTGTTTCGCCACCAGGTGACGTACCTCGGTCATATCATCTCCGACAGAGGGGTCCAGACTGACCCTAACAAAGTGTCGGCAGTCAAAGACTGGTGCCGACCAGAAGATGTACATCAATTGCGGAGCTTTTTAGGTCTCTGCTCTTACTACAGGCGGTTTGTTAAAGGGTTCTCGAATTTAGCTCGACCCCTTCACAGATTGACAGAAGCAAACCAGAAGTTCGTCTGGACTGATGAGTGTGAAGACGCATTCAAGAAGCTTAAGAAAACCCTAACGTCTACACCCATCCTGGCCTACCCAGAGCCTGATAAAGAATTTATCCTTGACACGGACGCAAGTTTTGGATGCGTCGGGGCAGTCCTGTCGCAGGAAATAGACGGACAAGAAAGAGTTATCGCCTACTGGAGCAAGTGCCTTTCCAAGAGTGAACGGAACTACTGCGTCACAAGAAAAGAATTGCTAGCCATGGTGAAGGCCGTAGAACATTTCCATCATTACTTGTACGGCCGGAAGTTTGTGCTGCGAACCGACCACGCCTCTCTCACATGGCTTCTGAACTTTAAAAATCCTGAAGGCCAGGTGGCCAGATGGATACAGAGATTGCAAGAATACACTATCGACCTGAAACACCGTAAGGGTTCTTCGCACGGTAATGCTGACGCGCTATCCAGAAGACCGTGCTCTGACAGTTGCCGATATTGCACCAAGGCCGAGAAGAAGTATGGCTTTGAAACTTCTACTGTTCAGCAAGTCACTGCTGTCACCCTGTCTCCGGACCCGTGGAGTGATGAGCAGCTTCGAAAGGAACAAAATGAAGACCCAGACATCAAACCCATAGTAGAACACATGGGGTTGTCCAGCACCAAACCTGGCTGGCAACAGATATCGACCTTTAGCCCGAATACCAAATACTACTGGGCCCTCTGGAACTCCCTGCACTTACGAAACGGTGTCCTGTACCGAAAGTGGGAGTCAGACGATGGAAAAACAACAAGAAGGCAGCTCGTGGTTCCTCGCTCAAAATATCCTGCAATTTTAGAAGAACTCCACAGTAGTCCCGCCGGAGGGCATTTTGGGGTGATGAAGACCCTGAACAAGGTGCGGGAGCGATTCTTCTGGGGAAAAGCCAGAGACGATATCGAAAAGTGGTGCCGAGCCTGCGACGCCTGTGCAGCTCGCAAAGGACCAAAGAGACGTAGCCGAGGGAAGATGCAACGTTACAACGTAGGTGCCCCCTTCGAGCGCGTCGCCATCGACATCCTGGGACCTCTTCCACGTTCCACTGATGGCAACAGGTACATGCTCGTTGCCATGGACTATTTTACTAAGTGGCCAGAAGTTTACCCCATAGCTGATCAGGAGGCAGTAACCGTAGCTGAAACTTTAGTTCTGAATTGGGTCTCCAGATTCGGAGCTCCCATGCAGATACACTCTGATCAAGGGACTAATTTCACATCTGCAATTTTTATCGAAATGTGCCGACTATTGGAGATCGAGAAAACCAGAACAACTCCTCTACACCCCCAGTCGGATGGTATGGTCGAACGCTTTAATAGAACCATCCTTAACCACATTTCTTTACTTGTATCTAGGCACCAGAAGGACTGGGACCGGCACCTACCTCTTTTCCTTTTAGCGTATCGTAGCGCCGTCCATGAGACAACAGGGCACACTCCTGCTGAGATGCTTTATGGACGGAATCTGCGGCTGCCGTGTGACCTCCTTTTTGGCTGCCCCCCTGATACATCCTCTTCTCCGGAGGAGTATGTCCGCGATGTCCAGGACAGACTGGAAGGAATCCACCACTTCGCCCGGGAGCGGATCAACGTGGCCAGCGACAGAATGAAGAGGCGGTACGACGCGACAGCGACAGATCATCAGTTCCAGGAAGGAAGTAAAGTTTGGCTGTGGAGCCCCGTTCGTAGGAAAGGCTTGTCCCCCAAACTACAGTCCCACTGGAGCGGTCCCTTCGTCGTGGTCAACAGAATCAACGATGTCGTCGTACGGATTCGCAAATCTGCGAACAGCAAAGCGAAGGTCGTGCATTACGACCGGCTCGCTCCTTACCATGGGACGTGAGTGGGTCCTGAAGAGTTTGAGGATACCCGAGCCACGGCTCGTAGGCTGTTGCTCCTAAGTAGATCCAGGCTACCCAATTTATTTATTTATTTATTATTTTTATTTTATATACTAATGTTGCAACTGTCGTTTTTATGTGTTTATTTATTTAATTTGTAATGGTATATGTGTTGTGTTTTTATGAAATTGTATTTTGTAGTAGTATTTTTAGGACCGTTGTTGTTAGTGTAGGACTGTCCGGGACGTCCAGTCTTTTGAGGAGAGGGCAATGTTACATGTTTGGGAGCCAATTTGGCGTTTTATCGCCAAAGTGCGATGTTTCGGGAGTTGTGGAATTAAAACCAAGGAGTAAGTGATAAATCCGGATTTTAGGTTGATTGTTGGAAAATCGTTTGGTTGTGTAGTGTGGCAACGCGGGTTTTGTTTTGCGAGATAAAATAGGTTTTTAGAACTGCAATTGAGTTGAAGCGATATCCTTGACGAGATAGGTGATTGATTAATTTAGGTAGTTTGTCGTGACGGATGTAACGTGAGACCTTGGCTTAGATTTCGGAGGCCTCGATATAGTTGTGAAAGGTTGTATAATTTCACTTGCTTATATTTTTTTGTGTTATTAATTAAAGCTCTTTTAAATCACAATTTGTCAAGAAAGCTACTTAGAGGCTGGCGATTGTTGAAGTCCAGCGAAGATTGTAAAAAGAAGATTTATGTTAGTTTCGATGTCTATAAAAATCTCTGTTTCTCATTTGTGGTAACTGGCATATTTATTTCATTTCGTTGAATGCACTTGTAAAAAAAAAAAAAGAACTTTCCGTACCACGATTTTGGTACAATATGCTACATGGAATTATCTAGCATATGTTGATATTTAAAAAACATATTATTAAGTGTCATTATTGAGTTATAAAGACCTGTCCTAGAACTGTGTCATAAGTCTTACTTTTTTTAGTTTTAATTATTTAAAAATAGATGGAAACACCATTTACAAGCTTTTGGTGTTTATTACTACTTCCCTAAACTAGTGCAACACAGTTCATGTGATTCTGTTAGATTTTGTCGATTGATTTAAGAAATACTGGGAAATACAGTCCCGAGAAAGGTGAGTATTTTTATTAATCATCATGAGTGTTACCTTACTTTTTATAACTAATTATTAGATAACATGGGTTTAATTTTAATATGTAATGAGAACATGAATTAGTCATTTATTAAGCCTAACAAGTTACTTTTGTATTGACTATTACTATGGAATAAAGTTAATATAGTATAATTTTGTCATGAGTGTTACCCATAGAAAGTAACACCTATGAAGGATAAGTAACACTCATGATGAAATTCTGTTAAATAAATTTTGATGGAATTCAGTTTGCATATTTGCCCTAAACCAAAAGTAACAAATTAAGAATATCTTTTTTAATATGTTTGATTGGTAAATTATATATATATATATATGTAATAGCACGGACGCGGGCCGAAGAATGAAGGGCTGAGTGGCATAGTTTTGATTATGATTCTTCTTGCTTCATCTAATTGAGGGTAAAATGGATGACCTATCACCCGGCCGTGCACCACAAACGTTTTTAAAACAGTTCCCGCAATTCATCTCAACCCTCGTACACACAAATCATAACACAACTTTCTCGAACCACATGTTTATTAAATTCGCCGACCGCTCCGTCGGGATGAATGTGGCAAGAGGAAGTACAGGAGTCCGTCCTAATTTTGGACGTCAAGACTTATATAAACTTCAATCCATCACGTGACAAAAGGGTGTGTCTTAATAGTTGATTGGTTTAAAGTTGTTGTTGATGTGCAGAACTGATTTAAATTTGTAGGACGCCGCGCCGCGTCTCTTTACGTAAAAAAGACAGCCATCTTGAATGATTTTGCCGAAGGCTGTAATAATGGAATTTAACACGAATGCCCAAAGGGAATTAAATAACTTAAGAGATTAAAAAGGGGTATGTAATTTTGAATACTAAATTGAAGAATTAATAGTTTTTAAATGTTAAGAGTGTTGAATTAAGAAATTACTAGTTTTTTAATATTATATATATATATATATATATATATATATATATATATATACGCATCATCTTTGTTATTTTAACATATATTTTTCTTGAGGACTGAAAATAGTTCCTTTTTTTCTAAGATGCCAACATGCAAAAAAAAAATAAAAAGGCATTATCAACAGCAGAAAAGCAAAAAAGATACAGACAAAAGAGACGCAAAGATGTGCAGAGAGAAGCTTTATGCAAAGAAAAGCACAAATTACGAAATGCAAAGAGAAAGAAAGTTAGTGAAATGACTAGCCGTGAACACAGGCAGGTAAAGAGAAGATGGTGGATTTCTGCTGCAACTTCCAGAGAAAAAAAAGCTTTGAAAGCTAGTTTTGAATCTCCCTTACAATTAGAAAGCACACCAGTTTCTGCACTACCAGAAAGTATACCAGTTTCAGCACAATTAGAATGTACACCAGTTTCTGCACAACTAAAAAGCAGGCAGAAGGTGCAAGGTAGAAAATGTATCTTAAAGAATAGATCTAAAACAGTAAGAGAAAATAAAAAAAATTGATAAATACAGAAAAAAGTATGCAAGGGAAGTCACAAGGAAAAGCTCTATAGTTGAAACTCCTAGATCAAAAACAAAAAAAAATTGCTGGAAAATTTTAAAATAAGGAAAGTTGACATGAAACATGAAGTTGCAAAAAAGTTAGTATTTCATGATGTTTTGGTATCAAATTTGAAAACAACCTATGCAAGACTATCTAATGCTAGTGATAAGAGAATGATTGGGAGAATTATGTCCTCAAAGTTATGCCAGAAATATAAAATGCAAAGTAAAGCAGCTCACACAATTGGATTAAAATATAAAAAATGTATTACTGTAGTAACCAAATTACCCCCTATTTAGTTTAAGGTAATGATTACACAAGTTATTAAGTTATATAATGAGCACATAAAAAAAAACCTTAGTGATTAAAGAAGATTGCGTTGTGGTCCAAAGGACAACCCAAGTTCAGTCATGTTCTGATACGTGTGAGGGAGGAACAAATAATTGACAGACACAAATGACAGGTAAAAAAATAACACATTTATTCATTATAAGGAGTAAGAGAACTTCATTTAAACAAAACGATAATAACATTTTAACTATCCCCCTAACATTATATATATAATTGTTAAATTTAAGCCTCAACGGCTAACAAAAATCGCGAGTAAGCATTGAGACCTACATACATATCATAACACTACTAGATTAGTTTAAATTTAAATCGTTAAAACATCAAGGTTCCATTTCATGGATTTAAAAATGATAAAAATTTGGCAAAGATCTCACCGACTCGATGACACAAATCTAGATGACGGATGCTGAGCGTCGCGTTCTGAAGGCTGGCTATCACAGATTCCCGGTGACACAATCTAGATGACGGATGCTGAGCGTCGCGTTCTGAAGGCTGGCTAACTCAGACTCCCGGTGACACAAATCTAGATGACGGTTGCTGAGCGTCGCGTTCTGAAGGCTGGCTATCACAGACTAGATGACGGTATCGAATCTAGATGACGGTTGCTTATGACGATGGAAACTGCATAACGCAGTCATGTTTTAGCAGGCCTGGACGCCGGGGAACAAAACCCCTTCTTAACAGATCAAATCTTCCTCCAACGGCCCTCGGACACTCCTCTCCTCGTAAAAACCCCGCGCACCCCTCTATATCGGTGGGAAGTTTCACTCCAAAAAAACTCCGCGTACCCTCAACAACAGCGCCTTTCCGTAAAAAGTTCCTTCCAAAATGGCGGGAAAAACACCCACGCCCGCGCAGTGATACAGGATGATCCAGGACCAGGTGTCCAGCGTACACCCCCTTCTTCGCTGAACCCGGACGGGTCAGGGAGCTGGGCTAAAAATAGAACGCAAAAACGAACAGAATTGCTTAAAAAGTAGCCAAAATTGGGGAGATTCGTGATGGAAGCTGAGTCGGTGAGAAATTTACCAGAAATTACCGACAATACATTAAAACGGCAAATTACTGCTGGATTTCTACCACGTTAATGAATACAAAGTAAAAACATGAGATATTCTAATATTACAACAGGCCGTTATGCAAATTTAAAACAAAATAGTGAATTAAATAATAGATAAAATACACTTATTCACTTAAAGAAAACATGGATTTTGCACATCATACCCGCGACGAAGGATACCGCGGCGAGAGAAAAAAAACATAGCACCCCAAAAGCTTATTAGTATAAGGCGTTTATGACACACAAATGATCTTCTTAATCATTAACGTAACTACAATTACATAATTGCGAGAAACTTAATTAAAATTCAGGCTGACCCGAAATTAAAGTTTAACAGATTTTGACAGAACACTAATGCAAAGATGTTAAGAGATACAGGAAATTAACAATAGCAAGATAGTTAATAAAATTAGCTGCTATCTACCATAATTAAATATAATTAATTACTTTACACATTTAATGAAAAAAATGAACAAAAAAAGAAGAAAAAGTTTAAAACAAGTTAATATCAAATTCAAACCTTTGGGTTTAAAGTCATCACAGCCCAGGGTTTCCGAGCAAGTTAAATACTTAGATTAAGACTTAAGTTTGAAGTAAACCAAAGTAAATTTTTTATTTTTTTTTATTTTAAAGAATATTCATCTCAACTTAATGTTGATGATGAGTAAGCAACATCAACTAATTAAAGAGATTAAACTAAAAGTTACTAGCCTTGATTTGTAATTAATTAGCTAATTAATAAAGAGCACCACCACAAATATCCTCCGTCCCATTGAAAAAAATTTTTATGCAATAAAAATTTTTACACACATGTTGAAACCAAAAAAATGACAAACCATCTTAAAACAAAACACACTATTTCAGAATATAAATGGTATGTGATAAAACAAAATCTTAACAACTGGTCAAACACTTAAGGTGTAGGTAAAAGTTTCAAAATATAAGCAATGTATAAAAGACAAGACATCATAACAATGATTTTTCTAATCATCTACTCCTCCGAGTCTCAAGCCGGGAAAAAAATCCCCAGGACACCCACTCAAGGACCCCTCCAAAAAACACAATCTCCAATTTGAGATTAAAAGTTGAATAATAAAAAGGTTGATTAATAAAAGGTTCGAGGTATGTTCAACGACAAAATATACACATAAAAGGGGGAAATTAAAATAGCTTATCAGGGTAACCTGTCACACTACACCTAACACAAAAAAATTCTTTATATCCACCTAACAATGAACGGTAAAAAAAAATTTAACTACACAGATTCATCAACCCAAAATGATACGAGACAAAAGCCCAAATGAGGAGTCTTCACAACCCATGCCTGGATTTCCACCAAATGACACACAAGTAAAATAAAAGGTAAAATAATAAAATAGAAGAATACCTTCGATCCTGCCTCACAGTCAGTAAACACAAATAGAAACAAATTCAGGAGGTAAACCACACAAAAAAAATTTACAATCCTCACAAGGTAACACAAGCCCTCAATATTATCAAAACAACCAATTTTTGACCCAAGCTGAGCATCTGTAAATAGTAAAAGCAGAATATGTTTACATCTTATGGAATGACAACATTTGACCCATAATGTTTAGGGTGATATTATATCAACCACACAAAAACTGTTTCAAGTTAAACAGTGTAAAATATTTTAAATTATGATTAAAATATAACAACATTGCACATTAAAATTTAGGATATATAAGGGAATACGAATAAAAATGAATAGAATATCATAGATAATAACACATAACATAAAAATAGACATATGTATAATAAAAAAAAAATCGCAATCCGGCGCTGAAAGGCATAGAATATATAAAAATAAAATATATACACAGTGAGGACTTAATCGGTGGGGGGTATGCATACCATGACATACTTAAGGAAGAGTTGTTCACCTTAAGATTTATGCCAGCATATGGATAAGTAATTGAAAACAAAAATGCATTATAAGGACATTTAGGCTGGGATTACTACCAAGAACTCAAGGCGAACTGTCAAATTGAAAGTAGGGAATCTCACCCTCTGAATACCCTGACCAGAAATACTTGCAAACAAAACATCTGTCCAACAAATACTCATGAGCAGAAGAATACAGAGATGTGAAAGAGCACCGAAGGACAGGAATGAGCTGCAGACACAAACCGTCGCCGATCAATAACTGACTAGTTCCACAACTGAGGCACATGGCCAAATGCTTACAAAATTTTTGACAAAATAAGTAAGGGAGTCACTATGCTAGCATTAGTGAAATCAACACTCTTCGGAGACACAATTCGGTGTAGAAAAAAAACAGAGGGAAAAGCCTCTGGAGTTTAATAACAACAAGCAATCAAAAAAAAATTTTTTTTTTATACACAAAATTTTAAATTTAAACAAAATTTGATTAAGCTGAGCAAACCCACAGCCCAATGATAAAATACAGAAGAACATGACAACACTCGACAAACTAAATAATACCTAATAACACGTGAATACCCTTAGGTATTAAAATTGCAACAGCACATGAAATAAAATAACACTTGAATTCTTTGGTCACAGGTTATACGATATATATACTCCAGAGATGTAAACCAGAGATGCCCAAAGATACCCACAGGCAACAAAATGCCCCAAAATAAAAGAAAATAATGACTGTGAGATAGGTATGAGGCCAAAACAAAATGTGAGCAAAAAAAAGGTAAATAAATTAATGATCCCCTACATGCACTAGAGCCTAGGGTTTAGTGCTCTTAACCACAAAACCATATTGATCTCTGGGCCTTAAAAAATACCCATGAGTAGTACTGGACAAGGGAACGAGCTGAGTACCTGAAGTACCGTGAGTTACATTACAACTATCCATATAATCATCAGACATATTATCCAAGAAGGAAAGCGGTGATACAGAGGTATCCCTAAAAACATCACTCTGGACATCTGATGGCCCTGGAGAATTAGTAGCAACTGCAGTATCTGGTTGAACTGGCGTAAGCACAGGGGGAAGGGTAAAATTACAATTATCAGAAAACCAAGATAAATCCATAGGTAAGCCAAAGGGTTTGAAATTTACTTCAGTGGACTCTGAGTTTAAATTAACAATATTAGGAGAAGGATCTTGTAGAGAAATATTAACAGGAATGGATGGCTGATTTTCAACATTTGGAAAAAGCTCCCTGTCGACAACTTTAATTAAACGGTTGATGTGGACTTTTTGTACATTACTGGGTTTAGCAATTTCTGAGATTACAAATAGGACGGGGGAGGACTTTTTTAACACACGAAAAGGACCCTTGTTAAGTTTACACAGCTTTTTGCTAAGATGATGTTTAATAGCAGGGACATGGAGAAAAACAGTGTCACCTACTTGAATTGTTTTAGAAAATGGCTTGGAAAGTGACTGTTGAGTCTGGTTTTCAGCAGCCTTCGTTAAATTTTGGCTAACAATTTCAAATGACTTTTGGAGTCTTACAGTTACATCATGAGCAAGAGTACGGGTATCAGAGTAAGAGCGAAATTTACTATTAAAAATCAAATCATAGGGTAAGCTTAAATCCCTACCATAGGTTAAGTAAGCAGGGGTTTCCTGAATGGTTCTGTGGAAAGCAGTGCGATGAGCCAAAAGTGCAAAGGGGATGTGTTCACACCAATCAACCTGATTTTCTGCTACCAAGTGGCTAAGCGAGTCAATTAAAGTCTTGTTCAGTCGTTCACATATTCCGTTCCCCATCGGATGATAACTAACCGTGTTACGTTTAGATATTCCCAATACGTCATAAACCTGATTCATCGCTTCAGGTAAGAAATTTGAGCCTTTATCAGAGTATAACATTTCCATGAGACCATGGCGGGAAATAAAGTCCACCAAAACAGAAGCAATAGTGTCACTTTGTATGTTAGGGACTGGGTAAGCCTCAGGGTATCGAGTGAAATAATCAGTAATTACAATAATGAACTTATTTCATTTATTGGAAGTAATTAAGGGACCCACGGCATCAAAAGAGCATTTTTGAAAAGGCCTGGATGGAACAGGAATTTGTTGAAGAAGAGCCATCTGATTCTTACATAAACCTCTACGTGCAATACATGAATGACATGACTTAACATAATTTTTGACAATACGATACAGACCAACCCAACAAAAATTTTCTTTAACCCTGTGCAATGTTCGAGAAAGGCCAGGATGGGCAACCGTGTGGTTGTCATGACATAATTTTAAAACTTCAGATATTAAGGAATGAGGAACAACTAGCTTAGGACTATCATTATGAAGAGATTGAATACGTGTTTTACACACAAGTAGACCATTAAACATAAAATATTTAGGAGAAGTGGGTGGGAATTTAGAATTAGAGTTTAGCATGTTAACAATTTTCTTACAGTGAGGGTTTGACTTCTGATGAAGAATTAAATCATCAGTTGAATACGAATTTAAATTAAATGTTAAGGGTTGCACTTCAAGAGTGTTGACATTTCTGGAAAAAAATCTACCGCGTTACTTCCAACCAATGTGGGTACGGTAGAAAAAAAATTGCAGATTGGGGACAGGTGAAGGACCTGACACAGCCTGGGATTCTTTGTCTTGAGACCCGGGGAAAGACATGATTAAAACAAAATTTGGTCACCCCTAGCACACATAAAACCATTTACCATGAGAAATAAAAAATAAACAAAAACATGTATATATAAGTTGCCAATATTTGCTTCATTTCTCACACATAAACATGACTGTTACCGCACGGCACCATTTGTAGTGACCAAATTACCCCCTATTTAGTTTAAGGTAATGATTAGGGGGTTGGCAACGGTGCTGCAATGGCGTTGGTTGTGTGATTTTGTGCTCCGGAAAATTCTGAGCTATTTGAAGTTTATTTGTGTTTAAACTACATATTTATGAAATAAGAGTGATATATAAGTTTAGGGCTTTTTGTAGATATAAGATTTGTGTCTGTAGGTTGATTATTTTTTGAATAATCGAACTTGTAGATTTGACGGCGAGGCCTAATCAGGCGCTGGTCGTAAGCCTTACGGCTTCACAGTACAGCACTGTGGTGAGGATTTTCTTCCGTTGGATATCATTTGATAGAAGTTTGCGTGTCTGCTGACAGGTGGATTATTTTGTGTTTTCTTCATCTGCTGCTGGCTTAGCTTGCTACTGTGTATTGGCCTGGTCACGCCTTTGAATTCAAGGTAGGAGTACTAATTGATTGTGTTTTGCTGCATCTATTTGATGTGTGATTTAATTGAACTAAGACTATACGTCAAGCTGTCGTGCTGTCTGCTACTTGTTGCATTTGAGTGCATTTAAATCAACGCTGTACTATTGGCGGGCTGACTATATTGGATTGTTGGCTTGTGAATTATTGACTATTGCTGATTGATTTTGATGGTTTTTCTACATTTATTTACTCATATGGTTGATGCTAATTATAGCCAGTGAGCTGTGCATGACCGACTATTTGCTTTATAGTAGTAATGACGGTATATACCCTTGACGACATCGCTAATGTGGTGTTCGATGTAGATCACCCTTGTACGGACGAAACGCTTATTGGGTTTGAGAATGAATTGAAAATAAGAATTGCTGCACTTAAGGATAGAATTACCAATAACATAAGAACTAAGGGTGATGCTAAGTATTATACGGGAGAAATTAATAAGAGTTTATATTTGGTAGATCTTCAGAGGACATTTATTATAGACTTGAAGGGACAGGTTAAAGCCCTCGAGAGGCAAATAAAAAACCTATTTAGTGAAAGCAGAGTAGAAGAGGCCAGGGTTAAGAGTACTTATGCTGATGTGGTTGGGAGACAGGAGAGAAGGGCTAGGTCTACATCAAAAGTAAAGAAATCAAATACGATTCACTCTGTGACAATTATACCTAAAGCTGAACAAAGCTCAGATATTACGAGGAAGGAAATCCAGGATAATATAAAACCTGAGGAAATGAATGTGGGAATAAACTCATTAAGGAAGATAAGCAAAGGGGGACTAATAGTGAGTGTAGATAAAGCAGAAGACATTGATAAGATCATAGCTGAAATCCAACAGGTGGATAAATTGCAGGAGAAATATATCATTAATAAACCCAAAAAAAGAAACCCACACATTATAATTTATGGAGTGGAAGAGGATATAAGTGGAGAAGAGTTAGAGAGGAAGATCACCTTGCAAAACGAGGAGTTAAGTAGTGAATCTACGAAAGTCATATTTAAATATAAGGCCAAATACGGATACAATTGGGTTCTCAGTACGGATGGTCGCTCATTTAGCAATATAATCAAAAGTTCTAAAGTTAAGATTGGGTGGCAAAAATATAATGTGAGAGAGTTTTTGAAACCAAAGATTTGTTATAAGTGCTATCGTGTTGGACATATTGCTAAATATTGCAAAAGTGATAAGATCTGTAGAAACTGTGGACAACAAGAACACGGGGATTGTGATAGAGAAGTTTGCTGCACCAATTGTAAATTTTCTAACAACAATTATAATACGAACTTTGAGACAGGCCATTTGCCTTACGACATCCACTGTAATAATTATATTAAAGCCATAGATAGGCTTAGGGCCAGAACGGATTATGGCATTGTTGAACTTGACTGATGGGGCCGATGGGTCTTCCCGGCCTTCTCCGGTGACAGTGGCTATTTTTAAGTGCTTGCACTGGAACTTGAATAATTCTATTATTGCTTCTTATGAACTTGCCGCGAATTTAGATTTCGACATTATTTCGTTGAATGAACCGCATTATTATAGAGGTGCAAAGCACGAAATTACAGGCTTTCATTCCTCCTATCAGAAGATATATTATCATGAATCCCCAAGAGTTGCGCTTCTCATTAAGAGACATATTAAATTTGTTAAATTACTTGTGACGGATCACCTGATCGCGGTTAAGATGAAAGTGGATGATGAAGATTTTGTTTTTATCACCATATACATGCCGCCTGCGGATGGTACTACGGATCGAATGGATCCGCAATGGTCACTGCTTAATAATATTACGGAACAACAAAGAGATAATAAGATTATTATAATGGGTGATTGCAATGCGAAATCGACACTGTGGGGTAAGAGAAAGACTGATAAGAGAGCTGAGGAAATCATTCGGTTTATAATTCAATACGATGCCATTATCAGAAATGATCCTGAGAGTTTGCCCACTTATGTTGGACCATTCGGTGAAGGATGGCCAGACTTGACTATCACTATCGGTCTTGAAGAGGAGAGAGTTAGAAATTGGAGGGTCACTGACGAATATACTTGCTCGGATCATAATGCTATTAATTTTGAAATTTTAAATAATGGTGATTGTAGGAAAAGGGACAGACTTAATAGATGGAAAATCAGTCAACTTTATTGGATAGAATTCAGGATCGAATTGAAGGGAAAGATTAAGAGAATTGCGGAAAAAGTGAATATGATGACAATTGATGAGATAGTCAAAGAGATAAACATGGTTACCATCCAGTTGTGCAAGAAACATAGGAAAAAGGATAATAGGAGGAATTGCAATAGTGCCCCTTGGTGGAATATGGACCTAGAAATAAAAAGAAAGAGACTAAGGGCTTTACGCAAGAGAACTCAGAAAGAGGAAGATGTTACGAGGAGAAATAAACTTAAGATAGAATTTAAAAAGGAAAAGGCAATGTATACGAGACTTATCAGAGTAACAAGAAGGAATTCTTTTAAAAATTTTATTGAAAAATTAACAATCAAGGATACCTTTGGGAAAATTAAGGGTATAATCACTGAGAAAAAGATCAATGCTATGGAGGGTATACAAACAGAGGATGGGGTGATTTTGGATGATTTAGATCAGATAGAAGAATCATTGGTAAAATATCATTTTAAATATGATCAAGCCTCGGATTGTATAAATATGGGTAATACCGCAACTGAGGAGATTCACGAAATTTCGGTACGGGAAATTGACTATATTATTGGCACCATGGCTGCTGATAAAGCTCCGGGCTATGATGGTTTTACACTTAGCATCATAGTAGAGATATATAAAAGTAACAAATATTTTATTAAGGATTTGTTTAATAGATGCCTTACTGAACAGTATTTTCCCAGGGACTGGAAAAGGGCCATAGTTATTTTTTTTCCTAAGGAAAAAAGAGATATGAAAAAAATGAGTTCTTATAGACCAATCTGCCTTTTGCCAGTATTGGGCAAGATATTAGATAAAATTCTCGCTAACAGGCTCACTATTTTTCTAGAAACCAGGAATCTTTTATCCATATATCAATATGGTTTTAGGAGAGGCATGAGCACTGCACAAGCCTTGAACAACATTGTTAAGAATATCTCAGAGAATAAAAATAATGGTAATCATACTTGCATGATCTCATTGGACATACAGAATGCTTTTAACTCAGTCAAAAAGAATGTGCTTATTAATAAACTGAAACTGTTAAATTTGGATGATTATCTGTTGGGTATCTTATACAGCTATGTCTCGGATAGAGAAATTATAATCAACAAGGGCATTATTGAATATAATGTGGGTGTTCCGCAGGGCTCTTCCTTGGGGCCAATTTTTTGGCTTATTGTGATAAATGATCTTTTGATTGAATGCAGCATATATGAAAATGTTAAGATTCAGGCGTATGCCGATGATGTAGTTATTTTGATTAATTCTCAGGTTGTTTATAAATTTACAAAATATGCTGCTGATGTACTGAATCATTGCCAGGAATGGATGAATAGGAATGAGCTTAAAATAAGTATTGATAAGTGTTGCTACACTATCATACCTAGCAGAGCTCAAATTACGAGGAGACCAACTATAAAAATGGGAGGAAACAGTATCAAATATAGAAGTGAAATAAAATATCTGGGGGTTTACATAGATACCAAAATGAATTTTAATTGCCATCTTGAAAAAGTTAATGAAAAGGCTCTTAAGTATTTTTACAAATTAAATAGTATCTCTAAAAAAACGTGGGGTATTAAGCCCGAAATTACTAAAGAGATATATAAAACTGTGGTGGAAAAAACAATATTGTATGCTTCCGAGGTTTGGTTTAAGGAGCAAGAAACTCTTAAAAGGAAGTTATATCAAACGCAAAGGCCTTATTTGTTATTCCTGACGAAGTGTTATAAAACAGTCTCGACTGATGGGTTAAACATCCTAGCTGGCTGCGTGCCTCTACATCTAAAAGCTAATACTGTTAAACAGCTTTTTAGATTATACGATAATAACGAAGAAATAGTAATTAATGGGGAAAAATATAATAAGGATAATTGCCAAACCAGAGAGAGGAACATCAGAAAGATTAATGATTTGATCGCATTGGATTGGAGTTATGATTTGGAACCCAAGACTAATTACAAAATTTATACGGATGGATCAAAAAAAGAAGAGAAAATAGGATCAGGTGTTGTTATTTATGTAAACGGTTTTTTAAAAGAGAAACTTAGAGAAAGAATAGGTAAATGCAACTCTTATATTGCGGAATTACGCGCTATACAAATGGCAATAAATTATATAATTAAAGAGGGTATTGAGGCTTGTGATTTATACACAGACTCGCGTAGCGCACTAGAGGCGTTGAGGACACTTAGTGATAAAGGAGAGATTATTGAAGATATTAAACATCGGATCAGAGATAATAACTTGCAGATTCATTTACATTGGGTTAAAGCCCACATAGGTATCTCTGAAAATGAAGAAGCCGATAGAACGGCGAAGGAAGCCACGGAATTACATAATATAGGACATTACTATAAATGGTCAAAAAGTAAAATCAGAAAGCTGTTGGGCAAGGAGGAAAATAGAAATTGGCAGCTAATATGGGATACAAGCACTAAGGGTAGGAGAATTAAGGAAATATTTAATGAAGTTAACACACACAGGCTAATAGCTAACTTTTATTTAAATCAAGCAATTACGGGCCATGGCGCTTTTGGCGCCTATCAGAGAAGATTTCATAACAAATCTAATTTATGCACTTGTCTAGCCATACAAACAGTTGAACATTGTCTTTTTGACTGTCCTGAATTTAATAAATATAGAAAACATTTACCTCATGGTATTGAGAACTGGCCGAAGGATAAATTCTTTTGTGATTTTTACTGCAGGAAATTTATTTGTAATGTTGTTTCGGATCTAATGGAACAACACTGCCCGCTTGACTAGCTGCTGGCTCAATCTTCTTGTTTTTCTTTTTGTTTTGTTGCTTCTGCTGTGCTTTGCAAAAAGAAATTGATACAACTCGAGTGCTGCTATTGTTTTTATTTGCTTATGTGGAAAAATTATATTGACTGGAATTATTCTTCATCGTGGCATATCCGATTCTCCTATTACGCACCTTTATGGGGATTTATAAGCTATCTTGTGGCAAGAGAACTGTGATGAAGAGATATGGACCTTCTACAGAAGACTGGAGTCGGAGAGTTCATGAGTTCGGGCCCCGTCAGTGTCTCTACCGGAGTATGCTGAAAGATGACTTCCTGTGGCTAATTATGGCTTCCTATAGAAAGGAGAGTTACTTACTTGCTTGTGATTTAATAAAATAATAATATTTAAAAAAAAAAAAATTGTTAAAGTCAGTACTGCTTTTGGAGTCTATGGACTAGTATTTCAATTATAAATATTAACTCACTCTATGGTGTTGGTAGGAAGGAAAATTATGTAAAGAAGTAATTAAAAGTATTTAAATAGTCTATTGCTAGTACAATTAAGTGTATAAACTTATGATTATCTAATTAAATAGATAATTAATTAATTACAATAATTATAGGGGTGTCACTGTTCTTCATTAAGTCTAAAACATTAATTGAATTGGTTTCAATTTTAGAAAATAATAATAATAATAAATAAATAAATAAATAAAATAATAAAATAAAACTTAATCAATTGAGCTGTATACTCTTCTAGTATATACTTTCTTCAGTGTGGTTTCGCCATCTTGTATTTAGGGGAGGTGATAATTTTCAGTTATGCTTAATGGTTAGGCATATATAATATCAGTAATGGTTACCTATAATTCAATTTAAGAATAGTTTTACTCGAATTATTGTATAGTGTATTTTGAAATCAGGCTATGTGGTTATTAACACTGGACTAGGGCTAATTAAAAAAATGACAACATGTGTTAATGGTGCTGGTATGTTGAAAAATATTTGCTTTGGCAAAGCGAATTCAATAAATACTCGTATGTTAGCTTCTCGGTCTGCAAAATTTAACCTTTTCGGCTTTATAGAATTAATTTCACTTGACTGTAGTAGTTATACAGCTAATTAGCACAATATTAGGAGTACAATATATAAACATTAATTTATAGGGTACTTACTTTTGAAGTGGACGGCGGCTTACTTCGCTGTTGGCTACGGTGGGTTGATCTGAAATTAGTGCTCAATGTGTTCAGTGTTATGCTATAGTGTGGAATTTTTGGACCAATCGAGCTGCCCGTTATTGGTGCTGCGTTGTTTTGGCTATTGTGGGAAAAGGTAAAATAAGCTATTATAAGCAACTCATTAACTTATTTTGGCTCTTAAACGATAAAATTAATAAGCACGAAATTAAATTTGGGATTCTGGTGATTTGTCCCACTTTATGGGGGTGAATTGTAATAAGTAGTTTCATGAATAATATTTAGAAATTATTAGTTGGATTATAATTTGAGTGATTTGAGAAAATGGGTTTGGATAAGAATGTGGAATGTGGTCTAGTGGTTTAGACACGTTGTCGCTGGAATCTTGCTGGCTCAGTTTCGGGTTCGATCCCGCTTGTGACATTAAGCTAAATGATACTGGGATTTGGAATTTAGGAATTAAATGGATTGAGTTTATTCTAGGACCTAAAATGAAATTAAATTAATTCAAGTAAATTTTGTAAGTTTGGTTAAAAAAAAATATGTACTACCCGTTGTCAACTACTCTAAGTAGTTTCTAAATTTGCTAGTTTATTCCGACTTAAAGGGGGTTTGTCTTCGCGCATCCTGCGGACCCGGTGGGCCGGAGGGACTTCTATTGCGCGGTTGGTCATCAATTTTTGCCGATACGCGAAAGCGGAGGGGGCTGTGGTGCTTTAGATTAAGGTAATGATTACACAAGTTATTAAGTTATATAATGAGCACATAAAAAAACCCTTAGTGATTAAAGAAGATTGCGTTGTGGTCCAAAGGACAACCCAAGTTCAGTCATGTTCTGATACGTGTGAGGGAGGAACAAATAATTGACAGACACAAATGACAGGTAAAAAAATAACACATTTATTCATTATAAGGAGTAAGAGAACTTCATTTAAACAAAACGATAATAACATTTTAACTATCCCCCTAACATTATATATATAATTGTTAAATTTAAGCCTCAACGGCTAACAAAAATCGCGAGTAAGCATTGAGACCTACATACATATCATAACACTACTAGATTAGTTTAAATTTAAATCGTTAAAACATCAAGGTTCCATTTCATGGATTTGAATGGATTTAAAAATGATAAAAATTTGGCAAAGATCTCACCGACTCGATGACACAAATCTAGATGACGGATGCTGAGCGTCGCGTTCTGAAGGCTGGCTATCACAGACTCGCGGTGAAACAATCTAGATGACGGATGCTGAGCGTCGCGTTCTGAAGGCTGGCTAACTCAGACTCCCGGTGACACAAATCTAGATGACGGTTGCTGAGCGTCGCGTTCTGAAGGCTGGCTATCACAGACTAGATGACGGTATCGAATCTAGATGACGGTTGCTTATGACGATGGAAACTGCATAACGCAGTCATGTTTTAGCAGGCCTGGACGCCGGGGACCAAAACCCCTTCTTAACAGATCAAATCTTCCTCCAACGGCCCTCGGACACTCCTCTCCTCGTAAAAACCCCGCGCACCCCTCTATAAGGGTGGGAAGTTTCACTCCAAAAAAACTCCGCATACCCTCAACAACAGCGCCTTTCCGTAAAAAGTTCCTTCCAAAATGGCGGGAAAAACACCCACGCCCGCGCAGTGATACAGGATGACCCAGGACCAGGTGTCCAGCGTACACCCCCTTCTTCGCTGAACCCGGCCGGGTCAGGGAGCTGGGCTAAAAATAGAACGCAAAAACGAACAGAATTGCTTAAAAAGTAGCCAAAATTGGGGAGATTCGTGATGGAAGCTGAGTCGGTGAGAAATTTACCAGAAATTACCGACAATACATTAAAACGGCAAATTACTGCTGGATTTCTACCACGTTAATGAATACAAAGTAAAAACATGAGATATTCTAATATTACAACAGGCCGTTATGCAAATTTAAAACAAAATAGTGAATTAAATAATAGATAAAATACACTTATTCACTTAAAGAAAACATGGATTTTGCACATCATACCCGCGACGAAGGATACCGCAGCGAGAGAAAAAAAACATAGCACCCCAAAAGCTTATTAGTATAAGGCGTTTATGACACACAAATGATCTTCTTAATCATTAACGTAACTACAATTACATAATTGCGAGAAACTTAATTAAAATTCAGGCTGACCCGAAATTAAAGTTTAACAGAGTTTGACAGAACACTAATGCAAAGATGTTAAGAGATACAGGAAATTAACAATAGCAAGATAGTTAATAACATTAGCTGCTATCTACCATAATTAAATATATTTAATTACTTTACACATTTAATGAAAAAAATGAACAAAAAAAGAAGAAAAAGTTTAAAACAAGTTAATATCAAATTCAAACCTTTGGGTTTAAAGTCATCACAGCCCAGGGTTTCCGAGCAAGTTAAATACTTAGATTAAGACTTAAGTTTGAAGTAAACCAAAGTAAATTTTTTATTTTTTTTTATTTTAAAGAATATTCATCTCAACTTAATGTTGATGATGAGTAAGCAACATCAACTAATTAAAGAGATTAAACTAAAAGTTACTAGCCTTGATTTGTAATTAATTAGCTAATTAATAAAGAGCACCACCACAAATATCCTCCGTCCCATTAAAAAAAATTTTTATGCAATAAAAATTTTTACACACATGTTGAAACCAAAAAAATGACAAACCATCTTAAAACAAAACACACTATTTCAGAATATAAATGGTATGTGATAAAAAAAAATCTTAACAACTGATCAAACACTTAAGGTGTAGGTAAAAGTTTCAAAATATAACCAATGTATAAAAGACAAGACATCATAATAATGATTTTTCTAATCATCTACTCTTCCGAGTCTGAAGCCGGGAAAAAAAATCCCCAGGACACCCACACAAGGACCCCTCCAAAAAACACAATCTCCAATTTGAGATTAAAAGTTGAATAATAAAAAGGTTGAATAATAAAAGGTTCGAGGTATGTTCAACGACAAAATATACACATAAAAGGGGGAAATTAAAATAGATTATCAGGGTAACCTGTCACACTACACCTAACACAAAAAATTTCTTTATATCCACCTAACAATGAACGGTAAAAAAAAATTTAACTACACAGATTCATCAACCCAAAATGATACGAGACAAAAGCCCAAATGAGGAGTCTTCACAACCCATGCCTGGATTTCCACCAAATGACACACAAGTAAAATAAAAGGTAAAATAATAAAATAGAAGAATACCTTCGATCCTGCCTCACAGTCAGTAAACACAAATAGAAACAAATTCAGGAGGTAAACCACACAAAAAAAATTTACAATCCTCACAAGGTAACACAAGCCCTCAATATTATCAAAACAACCAATTTTTGACCCAAGCTGAGCATCTGTAAATAGTAAAAGCAGAATATGTTTACATCTTATGGAATGACAACATTTGACCCATAATGTTTAGGGTGATATTATATCAACCACACAAAAACTGTTTCAAGTTAAACAGTGTAAAATATTTTAAATTATGATTAAAATATAACAACATTGCACATTAAAATTTAGGATATATAAGGGAATACGAATAAAAATGAATAGAATATCATAGATAATAACACATAACATAAAAATAGACATATGTATAATAAAAAAAAATCGCAATCCGGCGCTGAAAGGCATAGAATATATAAAAATAAAATATATACACAGTGAGGACTTAATCGGTGGGGGGTATGCATACCATGACATACTTAAGGAAGAGTTGTTCACCTTAAGATTTATGCCAGCATATGGATAAGTAATTGAAAAAAAAAATGCATTATAAGGACATTTAGGCTGGGATTACTACCAAGAACTCAAGGCGAACTGTCAAATTGAAAGTAGGGAATCTCACCCTCTGAATACCCTGACCAGAAATACTTGCAAACAAAACATCTGTCCAACAAATACTCATGAGCAGAAGAATACAGAGATGTGAAAGAGCACCTAAGGACAGGAATGAGCTGCAGACACAAACCGTCGCCGATCAATAACTGACTAGTTCCACAACTGAGGCACATGGCCAAATGCTTACAAAATTTTTGACAAAATAAGTAAGGGAGTCACTATGCTAGCATTAGTGAAATCAACACTCTTCGGAGACACAATTCGGTGTAGAAAAAAAACAGAGGGAAAAGCCTCTGGAGTTTAATAACAACAAGCAATCAAAAAAAAATTTTTTTTTTTATACACAAAATTTTAAATTTAAACAAAATTTGATTAAGCTGAGCAAACCCACAGCCCAATGATAAAATACAGAAGAACATGACAACACTCGACAAACTAAATAATACCTAATAACACGTGAATACCCTTAGGTATTAAAATTGCAACAGCACATGAAATAAAATAACACTTGAATTCTTTGGTCACAGGTTATACGATATATATACTCCAGAGATGTAAACCAGAGATGCCCAAAGATACCCACAGGCAACAAAATGCCCCAAAATAAAAGAAAATAATGACTGTGAGATAGGTATGAGGCCAAAACAAAATGTGAGCAAAAAAAAGGTAAATAAATTAATGATCCCCTACATGCACTAGAGCCTAGGGTTTAGTGCTCTTAACCACAAAACCATATTGATCTCTGGGCCTTAAAAAATACCCATGAGTAGTACTGGACAAGGGAACGAGCTGAGTACCTGAAGTACCGTGAGTTACATTACAACTATCCATATAATCATCAGACATATTATCCAAGAAGGAAAGCGGTGATACAGAGGTATCCCTAAAAACATCACTCTGGACATCTGATGGCCCTGGAGAATTAGTAGCAACTGCAGTATCTGGTTGAACTGGCGTAAGCACAGGGGGAAGGGTAAAATTACAATTATCAGAAAACCAAGATAAATCCATAGGTAAGCCAAAGGGTTTGAAATTTACTTCAGTGGACTCTGAGTTTAAATTAACAATATTAGGAGAAGGATCTTGTAGAGAAATATTAACAGGAATGGATGGCTGATTTTCAACATTTGGAAAAAGCTCCCTGTCGACAACTTTAATTAAACGGTTGATGTGGACTTTTTGTACATTACTGGGTTTAGCAATTTCTGAGATTACAAATAGGACGGGGGAGGACTTTTTTAACACACGAAAAGGACCCTTGTTAAGTTTACACAGCTTTTTGCTAAGATGATGTTTAATAGCAGGGACATGGAGAAAAACAGTGTCACCTACTTGAATTGTTTTAGAAAATGGCTTGGAAAGTGACTGTTGAGTCTGGTTTTCAGCAGCCTTCGTTAAATTTTGGCTAACAATTTCAAATGACTTTTGGAGTCTTACAGTTACATCATGAGCAAGAGTACGGGTATCAGAGTAAGAGCGAAATTTACTATTAAAAATCAAATCATAGGGTAAGCTTAAATCCCTACCATAGGTTAAGTAAGCAGGGGTTTCCTGAATGGTTCTGTGGAAAGCAGTGCGATGAGCCAAAAGTGCAAAGGGGATGTGTTCACACCAATCAACCTGATTTTCTGCTACCAAGTGGCTAAGCGAGTCAATTAAAGTCTTGTTCAGTCGTTCACATATTCCGTTCCCCATCGGATGATAACTAACCGTGTTACGTTTAGATATTCCCAATACGTCATAAACCTGATTCATCGCTTCAGGTAAGAAATTTGAGCCTTTATCAGAGTATAACATTTCCATGAGACCATGGCGGGAAATAAAGTCCACCAAAACAGAAGCAATAGTGTCACTTTGTATGTTAGGGACTGGGTAAGCCTCAGGGTATCGAGTGAAATAATCAGTAATTACAATAATGAACTTATTTCATTTATTGGAAGTAATTAAGGGACCCACGGCATCAAAAGAGCATTTTTGAAAAGGCCTGGATGGAACAGGAATTTGTTGAAGAAGAGCCATCTGATTCTTACATAAACCTCTACGTGCAATACATGAATGACATGACTTAACATAATTTTTGACAATACGATACAGACCAACCCAATAAAAATTTTCTTTAACCCTGTGCAATGTTCGAGAAAGGCCAGGATGGGCAACCGTGTGGTTGTCATGACATAATTTTAAAACTTAAGATATTAAGGAATGAGGAACAACTAGCTTAGGACTATCATTATGAAGAGATTGAATACGTGTTTTACACACAAGTAGACAATTAAACATAAAATATTTAGGAGAAGTGGGTGGGAATTTAGAATTAGAGTTTAGCATGTTAACAATTTTCTTACAGTGAGGGTTTGACTTCTGTTGAAGAATTAAATCATCAGTTGAATACGAATTTAAATTAAATGTTAAGGGTTGTACTTCAAGAGTGTTGACATTTCTGGAAAAAATCTACCGCGTTACTTCCAACCAATGTGGGTACGGTAGAAAAAAAATTGCAGATTGGGGACAGGTGAAGGACCTGACACAGCCTGGGATTCTTTGTCTTGAGACCCGGGGAAAGACATGATTAAAACAAAATTTGGTCACCCCTAGCACACATAAAACCATTTACCATGAGAAATAAAAAATAAACAAAAACATGTATATATAAGTTGCCAATATTTGCTTCATTTCTCACACATAAACATGACTGTTACCGCACGGCACCATTTGTAGTGACCAAATTACAACCTATTTAGTTTAAGGTAATGATTACACAAGTTATTAAGTTATATAATGAGCACATAAAAAAAAACCTTAGTGATTAAAGAAGATTGCGTTGTGGTCCAAAGGACAACCCAAGTTCAGTCATGTTCTGATACGTGTGAGGGAGGAACAAATAATTGACAGACACAAATGACAGGTAAAAAAATAACACATTTATTCATTATAAGGAGTAAGAGAACTTCATTTAAACAAAACGATAATAACATTTTAACTATCCCCCTAACATTATATATATAATTGTTAAATTTAAGCCTCAACGGCTAACAAAAATCGCGAGTAAGCATTGAGACCTACATACATATCATAACACTACTAGATTAGTTTAAATTTAAATCGTTAAAACATCAAGGTTCCATTTCATGGATTTGAATGGATTTAAAAATAATAAAAATTTGGCAAAGATCTCACCGACTCGATGACACAAATCTAGATGACGGATGCTGAGCGTCGCGTTCTGAAGGCTGGCTATCACAGATTCCCGGTGAAACAATCTAGATGACGGATGCTGAGCGTCGCGTTCTGAAGGCTGGCTAACTCAGACTCCCGGTGACACAAATCTAGATGACGGTTGCTGAGCGTCGCGTTCTGAAGGCTGGCTATCACAGACTCGCGGTGAAACAATCTAGATGACGGATGCTGAGCGTCGCGTTCTGAAGGCTGGCTAACTCAGACTCCCGGTGACACAAATCTAGATGACGGTTGCTGAGCGTCGCGTTCTGAAGGCTGGCTATCACAGACTAGATGACGGTATCGAATCTAGATGACGGTTGCTTATGACGATGGAAACTGCATAACGCAGTCATGTTTTAGCAGGCCTGGACGCCGGGGACCAAAACCCCTTCTTAACAGATCAAATCTTCCTCCAACGGCCCTCGGACACTCCTCTCCTCGTAAAAACCCCGCGCACCCCTCTATAAGGGTGGGAAGTTTCACTCCAAAAAAACTCCGCATACCCTCAACAACAGCGCCTTTCCGTAAAAAGTTCCTTCCAAAATGGCGGGAAAAACACCCACGCCCGCGCAGTGATACAGGATGACCCAGGACCAGGTGTCCAGCGTACACCCCCTTCTTCGCTGAACCCGGCCGGGTCAGGGAGCTGGGCTAAAAATAGAACGCAAAAACGAACAGAATTGCTTAAAAAGTAGCCAAAATTGGGGAGATTCGTGATGGAAGCTGAGTCGGTGAGAAATTTACCAGAAATTACCGACAATACATTAAAACGGCAAATTACTGCTGGATTTCTACCACGTTAATGAATACAAAGTAAAAACATGAGATATTCTAATATTACAACAGGCCGTTATGCAAATTTAAAACAAAATAGTGAATTAAATAATAGATAAAATACACTTATTCACTTAAAGAAAACATGGATTTTGCACATCATACCCGCGACGAAGGATACCGCAGCGAGAGAAAAAAAACATAGCACCCCAAAAGCTTATTAGTATAAGGCGTTTATGACTCACAAATGATCTTCTTAATCATTAACGTAACTACAATTACATAATTGCGAGAAACTTAATTAAAATTCAGGCTGACCCGAAATTAAAGTTTAACAGAGTTTGACAGAACACTAATGCAAAGATGTTAAGAGATACAGGAAATTAACAATAGCAAGATAGTTAATAAAATTAGCTGCTATCTACCATAATTAAATATATTTAATTACTTTACACATTTAATGAAAAAAATGAACAAAAAAAGAAGAAAAAGTTTAAAACAAGTTAATATCAAATTCAAACCTTTGGGTTTAAAGTCATCACAGCCCAGGGTTTCCGAGCAAGTTAAATACTTAGATTAAGACTTAAGTTTGAAGTAAACCAAAGTAAATTTTTTATTTTTTTTTATTTTAAAGAATATTCATCTCAACTTAATGTTGATGATGAGTAAGCAACATCAACTAATTAAAGAGATTAAACTAAAAGTTACTAGCCTTGATTTGTAATTAATTAGCTAATTAATAAAGAGCACCACCACAAATATCCTCCGTCCCATTAAAAAAAATTTTTATGCAATTAAAATTTTTACACACATGTTGAAACCAAAAAAATGACAAACCATCTTAAAACAAAACACACTATTTCAGAATATAAATGGTATGTGATAAAACAAAATCTTAACAACTGGTCAAACACTTAAGGTGTAGGTAAAAGTTTCAAAATATAAGCAATGTATAAAAGACAAGACATCATAACAATGATTTTTCTAATCATCTACTCCTCCGAGTCTGAAGCCGGGAAAAAAAATCCCCAGGACACCCACACAAGGACCCCTCCAAAAAACACAATCTCCAATTTGAGATTAAAAGTTGAATAATAAAAAGGTTGAATAATAAAAGGTTCGAGGTATGTTCAACGACAAAATATACACATAAAAGGGGGAAATTAAAATAGCTTATCAGGGTAACCTGTCACACTACACCTAACACAAAAAAATTCTTTATATCCACCTAACAATGAACGGTAAAAAAAAAATTAACTACACAGATTCATCAACCCAAAATGATACGAGACAAAAGCCCAAATGAGGAGTCTTCACAACCCATGCCTGGATTTCCACCAAATGACACACAAGTAAAATAAAAGGTAAAATAATAAAATAGAAGAATACCTTCGATCCTGCCTCACAGTCAGTAAACACAAATAGAAACAAATTCAGGAGGTAAACCACACAAAAAAAATTTACAATCCTCACAAGGTAACACAAGCCCTCAATATTATCAAAACAACCAATTTTTGACCCAAGCTGAGCATCTGTAAATAGTAAAAGCAGAATATGTTTACATCTTATGGAATGACAACATTTGACCCATAATGTTTAGGGTGATATTATATCAACCACACAAAAACTGTTTCAAGTTAAACAGTGTAAAATATTTTAAATTATGATTAAAATATAACAACATTGCACATTAAAATTTAGGATATATAAGGGAATACGAATAAAAATGAATAGAATATCATAGATAATAACACATAACATAAAAATAGACATATGTATAATAAAAAAAAATCGCAATCCGGCGCTGAAAGGCATAGAATATATAAAAATAAAATATATACACAGTGAGGACTTAATCGGTGGGGGGTATGCATACCATGACATACTTAAGGAAGAGTTGTTCACCTTAAGATTTATGCCAGCATATGGATAAGTAATTGAAAACAAAAATGCATTATAAGGACATTTAGGCTGGGATTACTACCAAGAACTCAAGGCGAACTGTCAAATTGAAAGTAGGGAATCTCACCCTCTGAATACCCTGACCAGAAATGCTTGCAAACAAAACATCTGTCCAACAAATACTCATGAGCAGAAGAATACAGAGATGTGAAAGAGCACCTAAGGACAGGAATGAGCTGCAGACACAAACCGTCGCCGATCAATAACTGACTAGTTCCACAACTGAGGCACATGGCCAAATGCTTACAAAATTTTTGACAAAATAAGTAAGGGAGTCACTATGCTAGCATTAGTGAAATCAACACTCTTCGGAGACACAATTCGGTGTAGAAAAAAAACAGAGGGAAAAGCCTCTGGAGTTTAATAACAACAAGCAATCAAAAAAAATTTTTTTTTTTATACACAAAATTTTAAATTTAAACAAAATTTGATTAAGCTGAGCAAACCCACAGCCCAATGATAAAATACAGAAGAACATGACAACACTCGACAAACTAAATAATACCTAATAACACGTGAATACCCTTAGGTATTAAAATTGCAACAGCACATGAAATAAAATAACACTTGAATTCTTTGGTCACAGGTTATACGATATATATACTCCAGAGATGTAAACCAGAGATGCCCAAAGATACCCACAGGCAACAAAATGCCCCAAAATAAAAGAAAATAATGACTGTGAGATAGGTATGAGGCCAAAACAAAATGTGAGCAAAAAAAAGGTAAATAAATTAATGATCCCCTACATGCACTAGAGCCTAGGGTTTAGTGCTCTTAACCACAAAACCATATTGATCTCTGGGCCTTAAAAAATACCCATGAGTAGTACTGGACAAGGGAACGAGCTGAGTACCTGAAGTACCGTGAGTTACATTACAACTATCCATATAATCATCAGACATATTATCCAAGAAGGAAAGCGGTGATACAGAGGTATCCCTAAAAACATCACTCTGGACATCTGATGGCCCTGGAGAATTAGTAGCAACTGCAGTATCTGGTTGAACTGGCGTAAGCACAGGGGGAAGGGTAAAATTACAATTATCAGAAAACCAAGATAAATCCATAGGTAAGCCAAAGGGTTTGAAATTTACTTCAGTGGACTCTGAGTTTAAATTAACAATATTAGGAGAAGGATCTTGTAGAGAAATATTAACAGGAATGGATGGCTGATTTTCAACATTTGGAAAAAGCTCCCTGTCGACAACTTTAATTAAACGGTTGATGTGGACTTTTTGTACATTACTGGGTTTAGCAATTTCTGAGATTACAAATAGGACGGGGGAGGACTTTTTTAACACACGAAAAGGACCCTTGTTAAGTTTACACAGCTTTTTGCTAAGATGATGTTTAATAGCAGGGACATGGAGAAAAACAGTGTCACCTACTTGAATTGTTTTAGAAAATGGCTTGGAAAGTGACTGTTGAGTCTGGTTTTCAGCAGCCTTCGTTAAATTTTGGCTAACAATTTCAAATGACTTTTGGAGTCTTACAGTTACATCATGAGCAAGAGTACGGGTATCAGAGTAAGAGCGAAATTTACTATTAAAAATCAAATCATAGGGTAAGCTTAAATCCCTACCATAGGTTAAGTAAGCAGGGGTTTCCTGAATGGTTCTGTGGAAAGCAGTGCGATGAGCCAAAAGTGCAAAGGGGATGTGTTCACACCAATCAACCTGATTTTCTGCTACCAAGTGGCTAAGCGAGTCAATTAAAGTCTTGTTCAGTCGTTCACATATTCCGTTCCCCATCGGATGATAACTAACCGTGTTACGTTTAGATATTCCCAATACGTCATAAACCTGATTCATCGCTTCAGGTAAGAAATTTGAGCCTTTATCAGAGTATAACATTTCCATGAGACCATGGCGGGAAATAAAGTCCACCAAAACAGAAGCAATAGTGTCACTTTGTATGTTAGGGACTGGGTAAGCCTCAGGGTATCGAGTGAAATAATCAGTAATTACAATAATGAACTTATTTCATTTATTGGAAGTAATTAAGGGACCCACGGCATCAAAAGAGCATTTTTGAAAAGGCCTGGATGGAACAGGAATTTGTTGAAGAAGAGCCATCTGATTCTTACATAAACCTCTACGTGCAATACATGAATGACATGACTTAACATAATTTTTGACAATACGATACAGACCAACCCAATAAAAATTTTCTTTAACCCTGTGCAATGTTCGAGAAAGGCCAGGATGGGCAACCGTGTGGTTGTCATGACATAATTTTAAAACTTCAGATATTAAGGAATGAGGAACAACTAGCTTAGGACTATCATTATGAAGAGATTGAATACGTGTTTTACACACAAGTAGACAATTAAACATAAAATATTTAGGAGAAGTGGGTGGGAATTTAGAATTAGAGTTTAGCATGTTAACAATTTTCTTACAGTGAGGGTTTGACTTCTGTTGAAGAATTAAATCATCAGTTGAATACGAATTTAAATTAAATGTTAAGGGTTGTACTTCAAGAGTGTTGACATTTCTGGAAAAAATCTACCGCGTTACTTCCAACCAATGTGGGTACGGTAGAAAAAAAATTGCAGATTGGGGACAGGTGAAGGACCTGACACAGCCTGGGATTCTTTGTCTTGAGACCCGGGGAAAGACATGATTAAAACAAAATTTGGTCACCCCTAGCACACATAAAACCATTTACCATGAGAAATAAAAAATAAACAAAAACATGTATATATAAGTTGCCAATATTTGCTTCATTTCTCACACATAAACATGACTGTTACCGCACGGCACCATTTGTAGTGACCAAATTACAACCTATTTAGTTTAAGGTAATGATTACACAAGTTATTAAGTTATATAATGAGCACATAAAAAAAAACCTTAGTGATTAAAGAAGATTGCGTTGTGGTCCAAAGGACAACCCAAGTTCAGTCATGTTCTGATACGTGTGAGGGAGGAACAAATAATTGACAGACACAAATGACAGGTAAAAAAATAACACATTTATTCATTATAAGGAGTAAGAGAACTTCATTTAAACAAAACGATAATAACATTTTAACTATCCCCCTAACATTATATATATAATTGTTAAATTTAAGCCTCAACGGCTAACAAAAATCGCGAGTAAGCATTGAGACCTACATACATATCATAACACTACTAGATTAGTTTAAATTTAAATCGTTAAAACATCAAGGTTCCATTTCATGGATTTGAATGGATTTAAAAATAATAAAAATTTGGCAAAGATCTCACCGACTCGATGACACAAATCTAGATGACGGATGCTGAGCGTCGCGTTCTGAAGGCTGGCTATCACAGATTCCCGGTGACACAATCTAGATGACGGATGCTGAGCGTCGCGTTCTGAAGGCTGGCTATCACAGACTCCCGGTGAAACAATCTAGATGACGGATGCTGAGCGTCGCGTTCTGAAGGCTGGCTAACTCAGACTCCCGGTGACACAAATCTAGATGACGGTTGCTGAGCGTCGCGTTCTGAAGGCTGGCTATCACAGACTCGCGGTGAAACAATCTAGATGACGGATGCTGAGCGTCGCGTTCTGAAGGCTGGCTAACTCAGACTCCCGGTGACACAAATCTAGATGACGGTTGCTGAGCGTCGCGTTCTGAAGGCTGGCTATCACAGACTAGATGACGGTATCGAATCTAGATGACGGTTGCTTATGACGATGGAAACTGCATAACGCAGTCATGTTTTAGCAGGCCTGGACGCCGGGGACCAAAACCCCTTCTTAACAGATCAAATCTTCCTCCAACGGCCCTCGGACACTCCTCTCCTCGTAAAAACCCCGCGCACCCCTCTATAAGGGTGGGAAGTTTCACTCCAAAAAAACTCCGCATACCCTCAACAACAGCGCCTTTCCGTAAAAAGTTCCTTCCAAAATGGCGGGAAAAACACCCACGCCCGCGCAGTGATACAGGATGACCCAGGACCAGGTGTCCAGCGTACACCCCCTTCTTCGCTGAACCCGGCCGGGTCAGGGAGCTGGGCTAAAAATAGAACGCAAAAACGAACAGAATTGCTTAAAAAGTAGCCAAAATTGGGGAGATTCGTGATGGAAGCTGAGTCGGTGAGAAATTTACCAGAAATTACCGACAATACATTAAAACGGCAAATTACTGCTGGATTTCTACCACGTTAATGAATACAAAGTAAAAACATGAGATATTCTAATATTACAACAGGCCGTTATGCAAATTTAAAACAAAATAGTGAATTAAATAATAGATAAAATACACTTATTCACTTAAAGAAAACATGGATTTTGCACATCATACCCGCGACGAAGGATACCGCAGCGAGAGAAAAAAAACATAGCACCCCAAAAGCTTATTAGTATAAGGCGTTTATGACACACAAATGATCTTCTTAATCATTAACGTAACTACAATTACATAATTGCGAGAAACTTAATTAAAATTCAGGCTGACCCGAAATTAAAGTTTAACAGAGTTTGACAGAACACTAATGCAAAGATGTTAAGAGATACAGGAAATTAACAATAGCAAGATAGTTAATAACATTAGCTGCTATCTACCATAATTAAATATATTTAATTACTTTACACATTTAATGAAAAAAATGAACAAAAAAAGAAGAAAAAGTTTAAAACAAGTTAATATCAAATTCAAACCTTTGGGTTTAAAGTCATCACAGCCCAGGGTTTCCGAGCAAGTTAAATACTTAGATTAAGACTTAAGTTTGAAGTAAACCAAAGTAAATTTTTTATTTTTTTTTATTTTAAAGAATATTCATCTCAACTTAATGTTGATGATGAGTAAGCAACATCAACTAATTAAAGAGATTAAACTAAAAGTTACTAGCCTTGATTTGTAATTAATTAGCTAATTAATAAAGAGCACCACCACAAATATCCTCCGTCCCATTAAAAAAAATTTTTATGCAATAAAAATTTTTACACACATGTTGAAACCAAAAAAATGACAAACCATCTTAAAACAAAACACACTATTTCAGAATATAAATGGTATGTGATAAAACAAAATCTTAACAACTGGTCAAACACTTAAGGTGTAGGTAAAAGTTTCAAAATATAAGCAATGTATAAAAGACAAGACATCATAACAATGATTTTTCTAATCATCTACTCCTCCGAGTCTGAAGCCGGGAAAAAAAATCCCCAGGACACCCACACAAGGACCCCTCCAAAAAACACAATCTCCAATTTGAGAT
>OU015494.1:26788332-26833332 GCA_907164885.2 Dolomedes plantarius
ATGAAATAAAATAACACTTGAATTCTTTGGTCACAGGTTATACGATATATATACTCCAGAGATGTAAACCAGAGATGCCCAAAGATACCCACAGGCAACAAAATGCCCCAAAATAAAAGAAAATAATGACTGTGAGATAGGTATGAGGCCAAAACAAAATGTGAGCAAAAAAAAGGTAAATAAATTAATGATCCCCTACATGCACTAGAGCCTAGGGTTTAGTGCTCTTAACCACAAAACCATATTGATCTCTGGGCCTTAAAAAATACCCATGAGTAGTACTGGACAAGGGAACGAGCTGAGTACCTGAAGTACCGTGAGTTACATTACAACTATCCATATAATCATCAGACATATTATCCAAGAAGGAAAGCGGTGATACAGAGGTATCCCTAAAAACATCACTCTGGACATCTGATGGCCCTGGAGAATTAGTAGCAACTGCAGTATCTGGTTGAACTGGCGTAAGCACAGGGGGAAGGGTAAAATTACAATTATCAGAAAACCAAGATAAATCCATAGGTAAGCCAAAGGGTTTGAAATTTACTTCAGTGGACTCTGAGTTTAAATTAACAATATTAGGAGAAGGATCTTGTAGAGAAATATTAACAGGAATGGATGGCTGATTTTCAACATTTGGAAAAAGCTCCCTGTCGACAACTTTAATTAAACGGTTGATGTGGACTTTTTGTACATTACTGGGTTTAGCAATTTCTGAGATTACAAATAGGACGGGGGAGGACTTTTTTAACACACGAAAAGGACCCTTGTTAAGTTTACACAGCTTTTTGCTAAGATGATGTTTAATAGCAGGGACATGGAGAAAAACAGTGTCACCTACTTGAATTGTTTTAGAAAATGGCTTGGAAAGTGACTGTTGAGTCTGGTTTTCAGCAGCCTTCGTTAAATTTTGGCTAACAATTTCAAATGACTTTTGGAGTCTTACAGTTACATCATGAGCAAGAGTACGGGTATCAGAGTAAGAGCGAAATTTACTATTAAAAATCAAATCATAGGGTAAGCTTAAATCCCTACCATAGGTTAAGTAAGCAGGGGTTTCCTGAATGGTTCTGTGGAAAGCAGTGCGATGAGCCAAAAGTGCAAAGGGGATGTGTTCACACCAATCAACCTGATTTTCTGCTACCAAGTGGCTAAGCGAGTCAATTAAAGTCTTGTTCAGTCGTTCACATATTCCGTTCCCCATCGGATGATAACTAACCGTGTTACGTTTAGATATTCCCAATACGTCATAAACCTGATTCATCGCTTCAGGTAAGAAATTTGAGCCTTTATCAGAGTATAACATTTCCATGAGACCATGGCGGGAAATAAAGTCCACCAAAACAGAAGCAATAGTGTCACTTTGTATGTTAGGGACTGGGTAAGCCTCAGGGTATCGAGTGAAATAATCAGTAATTACAATAATGAACTTATTTCATTTATTGGAAGTAATTAAGGGACCCACGGCATCAAAAGAGCATTTTTGAAAAGGCCTGGATGGAACAGGAATTTGTTGAAGAAGAGCCATCTGATTCTTACATAAACCTCTACGTGCAATACATGAATGACATGACTTAACATAATTTTTGACAATACGATACAGACCAACCCAATAAAAATTTTCTTTAACCCTGTGCAATGTTCGAGAAAGGCCAGGATGGGCAACCGTGTGGTTGTCATGACATAATTTTAAAACTTAAGATATTAAGGAATGAGGAACAACTAGCTTAGGACTATCATTATGAAGAGATTGAATACGTGTTTTACACACAAGTAGACAATTAAACATAAAATATTTAGGAGAAGTGGGTGGGAATTTAGAATTAGAGTTTAGCATGTTAACAATTTTCTTACAGTGAGGGTTTGACTTCTGTTGAAGAATTAAATCATCAGTTGAATACGAATTTAAATTAAATGTTAAGGGTTGTACTTCAAGAGTGTTGACATTTCTGGAAAAAATCTACCGCGTTACTTCCAACCAATGTGGGTACGGTAGAAAAAAAATTGCAGATTGGGGACAGGTGAAGGACCTGACACAGCCTGGGATTCTTTGTCTTGAGACCCGGGGAAAGACATGATTAAAACAAAATTTGGTCACCCCTAGCACACATAAAACCATTTACCATGAGAAATAAAAAATAAACAAAAACATGTATATATAAGTTGCCAATATTTGCTTCATTTCTCACACATAAACATGACTGTTACCGCACGGCACCATTTGTAGTGACCAAATTACAACCTATTTAGTTTAAGGTAATGATTACACAAGTTATTAAGTTATATAATGAGCACATAAAAAAAAACCTTAGTGATTAAAGAAGATTGCGTTGTGGTCCAAAGGACAACCCAAGTTCAGTCATGTTCTGATACGTGTGAGGGAGGAACAAATAATTGACAGACACAAATGACAGGTAAAAAAATAACACATTTATTCATTATAAGGAGTAAGAGAACTTCATTTAAACAAAACGATAATAACATTTTAACTATCCCCCTAACATTATATATATAATTGTTAAATTTAAGCCTCAACGGCTAACAAAAATCGCGAGTAAGCATTGAGACCTACATACATATCATAACACTACTAGATTAGTTTAAATTTAAATCGTTAAAACATCAAGGTTCCATTTCATGGATTTGAATGGATTTAAAAATAATAAAAATTTGGCAAAGATCTCACCGACTCGATGACACAAATCTAGATGACGGATGCTGAGCGTCGCGTTCTGAAGGCTGGCTATCACAGATTCCCGGTGACACAATCTAGATGACGGATGCTGAGCGTCGCGTTCTGAAGGCTGGCTATCACAGACTCCCGGTGAAACAATCTAGATGACGGATGCTGAGCGTCGCGTTCTGAAGGCTGGCTAACTCAGACTCCCGGTGACACAAATCTAGATGACGGTTGCTGAGCGTCGCGTTCTGAAGGCTGGCTATCACAGACTCGCGGTGAAACAATCTAGATGACGGATGCTGAGCGTCGCGTTCTGAAGGCTGGCTAACTCAGACTCCCGGTGACACAAATCTAGATGACGGTTGCTGAGCGTCGCGTTCTGAAGGCTGGCTATCACAGACTAGATGACGGTATCGAATCTAGATGACGGTTGCTTATGACGATGGAAACTGCATAACGCAGTCATGTTTTAGCAGGCCTGGACGCCGGGGACCAAAACCCCTTCTTAACAGATCAAATCTTCCTCCAACGGCCCTCGGACACTCCTCTCCTCGTAAAAACCCCGCGCACCCCTCTATAAGGGTGGGAAGTTTCACTCCAAAAAAACTCCGCATACCCTCAACAACAGCGCCTTTCCGTAAAAAGTTCCTTCCAAAATGGCGGGAAAAACACCCACGCCCGCGCAGTGATACAGGATGATCCAGGACCAGGTGTCCAGCGTACACCCCCTTCTTCGCTGAACCCGGCCGGGTCAGGGAGCTGGGCTAAAAATAGAACGCAAAAACGAACAGAATTGCTTAAAAAGTAGCCAAAATTGGGGAGATTCGTGATGGAAGCTGAGTCGGTGAGAAATTTACCAGAAATTACCGACAATACATTAAAACGGCAAATTACTGCTGGATTTCTACCACGTTAATGAATACAAAGTAAAAACATGAGATATTCTAATATTACAACAGGCCGTTATGCAAATTTAAAACAAAATAGTGAATTAAATAATAGATAAAATACACTTATTCACTTAAAGAAAACATGGATTTTGCACATCATACCCGCGACGAAGGATACCGCAGCGAGAGAAAAAAAACATAGCACCCCAAAAGCTTATTAGTATAAGGCGTTTATGACACACAAATGATCTTCTTAATCATTAACGTAACTACAATTACATAATTGCGAGAAACTTAATTAAAATTCAGGCTGACCCGAAATTAAAGTTTAACAGAGTTTGACAGAACACTAATGCAAAGATGTTAAGAGATACAGGAAATTAACAATAGCAAGATAGTTAATAACATTAGCTGCTATCTACCATAATTAAATATATTTAATTACTTTACACATTTAATGAAAAAAATGAACAAAAAAAGAAGAAAAAGTTTAAAACAAGTTAATATCAAATTCAAACCTTTGGGTTTAAAGTCATCACAGCCCAGGGTTTCCGAGCAAGTTAAATACTTAGATTAAGACTTAAGTTTGAAGTAAACCAAAGTAAATTTTTTATTTTTTTTTATTTTAAAGAATATTCATCTCAACTTAATGTTGATGATGAGTAAGCAACATCAACTAATTAAAGAGATTAAACTAAAAGTTACTAGCCTTGATTTGTAATTAATTAGCTAATTAATAAAGAGCACCACCACAAATATCCTCCGTCCCATTAAAAAAAATTTTTATGCAATAAAAATTTTTACACACATGTTGAAACCAAAAAAATGACAAACCATCTTAAAACAAAACACACTATTTCAGAATATAAATGGTATGTGATAAAAAAAAATCTTAACAACTGATCAAACACTTAAGGTGTAGGTAAAAGTTTCAAAATATAACCAATGTATAAAAGACAAGACATCATAATAATGATTTTTCTAATCATCTACTCTTCCGAGTCTGAAGCAGGAAAAAAAAATCCCCAGGACACCCACTCAAGGAGCCCCCCCAAAAAACACAATCTCCAATTTGAGATTAAAAGTTGAATAATAAAAAGGTTGAATAATAAAAGGTTCGAGGTATGTTCAACGACAAAATATACACATAAAGGGGAAAATTAAAATAGATTATCAGGGTAACCTGTCACACTACACCTAACACAAAAAATTTCTTTATATCCACCTAACAATGAACGGTAAAAAAAAAATTAACTACACAGATTCATCAACCCAAAATGATACGAGACAAAAGCCCAAATGAGGAGTCTTCACAACCCATGCCTGGATTTCCACCAGATGACACACAAGTAAATAAAAGTAAAATAATAAAATTCAAGAATACCTTCGATCCTGCCTCACAGTCAGTAAACACAAATAGAAACAAATTCAGGAGGTAAACCACACAAAAAAAATTTACAATCCTCACAAGGTAACACAAGCCCTCAATATTATCAAAACAACCAATTTTTGACCCAAGCTGAGCATCTGTAAATAGTAAAAGCAGAATATGTTTACATCTTATGGAATGACAACATTTGACCCATAATGTTTAGGGTGATATTATATCAACCACACAAAAACTGTTTCAAGTTAAACAGTGTAAAATATTTTAAATTATGATTAAAATATAACAACATTGCACATTAAAATTTAGGATATATAAGGGAATACGAATAAAAATGAATAGAATATCATAGATAATAACACATAACATAAAAATAGACATATGTATAATAAAAAAAAAATCGCAATCCGGCGCTGAAAGGCATAGAATATATAAAAATAAAATATATACACAGTGAGGACTTAATCGGTGGGGGGTATGCATACCATGACATACTTAAGGAAGAGTTGTTCACCTTAAGATTTATGCCAGCATATGGATAAGTAATTGAAAACAAAAATGCATTATAAGGACATTTAGGCTGGGATTACTACCAAGAACTCAAGGCGAACTGTCAAATTGAAAGTAGGGAATCTCACCCTCTAATACCCTGACCAGAAATACTTGCAAACAAAACATCTGTCCAACAAATACTCATGAGCAGAAGAATACAGAGATGTGAAAGAGCACCTAAGGACAGGAATGAGCTGCAGACACAAACCGTCGCCGATCAATAACTGACTAGTTCCACAACTGAGGCACATGGCCAAATGCTTACAAAATTTTTGACAAAATAAGTAAGGGAGTCACTATGCTAGCATTAGTGAAATCAACACTCTTCGGAGACACAATTCGGTGTAGAAAAAAAACAGAGGGAAAAGCCTCTGGAGTTTAATAACAACAAGCAATCAAAAAAAAATTTTTTTTTTTATACACAAAATTTTAAATTTAAACAAAATTTGATTAAGCTGAGCAAACCCACAGCCCAATGATAAAATACAGAAGAACATGACAACACTCGACAAACTAAATAATACCTAATAACACGTGAATACCCTTAGGTATTAAAATTGCAACAGCACATGAAATAAAATAACACTTGAATTCTTTGGTCACAGGTTATACGATATATATACTCCAGAGATGTAAACCAGAGATGCCCAAAGATACCCACAGGCAACAAAATGCCCCAAAATAAAAGAAAATAATGACTGTGAGATAGGTATGAGGCCAAAACAAAATGTGAGCAAAAAAAAGGTAAATAAATTAATGATCCCCTACATGCACTAGAGCCTAGGGTTTAGTGCTCTTAACCACAAAACCATATTGATCTCTGGGCCTTAAAAAATACCCATGAGTAGTACTGGACAAGGGAACGAGCTGAGTACCTGAAGTACCGTGAGTTACATTACAACTATCCATATAATCATCAGACATATTATCCAAGAAGGAAAGCGGTGATACAGAGGTATCCCTAAAAACATCACTCTGGACATCTGATGGCCCTGGAGAATTAGTAGCAACTGCAGTATCTGGTTGAACTGGCGTAAGCACAGGGGGAAGGGTAAAATTACAATTATCAGAAAACCAAGATAAATCCATAGGTAAGCCAAAGGGTTTGAAATTTACTTCAGTGGACTCTGAGTTTAAATTAACAATATTAGGAGAAGGATCTTGTAGAGAAATATTAACAGGAATGGATGGCTGATTTTCAACATTTGGAAAAAGCTCCCTGTCGACAACTTTAATTAAACGGTTGATGTGGACTTTTTGTACATTACTGGGTTTAGCAATTTCTGAGATTACAAATAGGACGGGGGAGGACTTTTTTAACACACGAAAAGGACCCTTGTTAAGTTTACACAGCTTTTTGCTAAGATGATGTTTAATAGCAGGGACATGGAGAAAAACAGTGTCACCTACTTGAATTGTTTTAGAAAATGGCTTGGAAAGTGACTGTTGAGTCTGGTTTTCAGCAGCCTTCGTTAAATTTTGGCTAACAATTTCAAATGACTTTTGGAGTCTTACAGTTACATCATGAGCAAGAGTACGGGTATCAGAGTAAGAGCGAAATTTACTATTAAAAATCAAATCATAGGGTAAGCTTAAATCCCTACCATAGGTTAAGTAAGCAGGGGTTTCCTGAATGGTTCTGTGGAAAGCAGTGCGATGAGCCAAAGGTGCAAAGGGGATGTGTTCACACCAATCAACCTGATTTTCTGCTACCAAGTGGCTAAGCGAGTCAATTAAAGTCTTGTTCAGTCGTTCACATATTCCGTTCCCCATCGGATGATAACTAACCGTGTTACGTTTAGATATTCCCAATACGTCATAAACCTGATTCATCGCTTCAGGTAAGAAATTTGAGCCTTTATCAGAGTATAACATTTCCATGAGACCATGGCGGGAAATAAAGTCCACCAAAACAGAAGCAATAGTGTCACTTTGTATGTTAGGGACTGGGTAAGCCTCAGGGTATCGAGTGAAATAATCAGTAATTACAATAATGAACTTATTTCATTTATTGGAAGTAATTAAGGGACCCACGGCATCAAAAGAGCATTTTTGAAAAGGCCTGGATGGAACAGGAATTTGTTGAAGAAGAGCCATCTGATTCTTACATAAACCTCTACGTGCAATACATGAATGACATGACTTAACATAATTTTTGACAATACGATACA
Source organism: Dolomedes plantarius (assembly GCA_907164885.2). NCBI lineage: Eukaryota > Metazoa > Arthropoda > Arachnida > Araneae > Dolomedidae > Dolomedes > Dolomedes plantarius. The sequence goes on from OU015494.1 coordinate 26,796,013, forward strand.
GACCAACCCAATAAAAATTTTCTTTAACCCTGTGCAATGTTCGAGAAAGGCCAGGATGGGCAACCGTGTGGTTGTCATGACATAATTTTAAAACTTCAGATATTAAGGAATGAGGAACAACTAGCTTAGGACTATCATTATGAAGAGATTGAATACGTGTTTTACACACAAGTAGACAATTAAACATAAAATATTTAGGAGAAGTGGGTGGGAATTTAGAATTAGAGTTTAGCATGTTAACAATTTTCTTACAGTGAGGGTTTGACTTCTGTTGAAGAATTAAATCATCAGTTGAATACGAATTTAAATTAAATGTTAAGGGTTGTACTTCAAGAGTGTTGACATTTCTGGAAAAAATCTACCGCGTTACTTCCAACCAATGTGGGTACGGTAGAAAAAAAATTGCAGATTGGGGACAGGTGAAGGACCTGACACAGCCTGGGATTCTTTGTCTTGAGACCCGGGGAAAGACATGATTAAAACAAAATTTGGTCACCCCTAGCACACATAAAACCATTTACCATGAGAAATAAAAAATAAACAAAAACATGTATATATAAGTTGCCAATATTTGCTTCATTTCTCACACATAAACATGACTGTTACCGCACGGCACCATTTGTAGTGACCAAATTACAACCTATTTAGTTTAAGGTAATGATTACACAAGTTATTAAGTTATATAATGAGCACATAAAAAAAAACCTTAGTGATTAAAGAAGATTGCGTTGTGGTCCAAAGGACAACCCAAGTTCAGTCATGTTCTGATACGTGTGAGGGAGGAACAAATAATTGACAGACACAAATGACAGGTAAAAAAATAACACATTTATTCATTATAAGGAGTAAGAGAACTTCATTTAAACAAAACGATAATAACATTTTAACTATCCCCCTAACATTATATATATAATTGTTAAATTTAAGCCTCAACGGCTAACAAAAATCGCGAGTAAGCATTGAGACCTACATACATATCATAACACTACTAGATTAGTTTAAATTTAAATCGTTAAAACATCAAGGTTCCATTTCATGGATTTGAATGGATTTAAAAATAATTAAAATTTGGCAAAGATCTCACCGACTCGATGACACAAATCTAGATGACGGATGCTGAGCGTCGCGTTCTGAAGGCTGGCTATCACAGATTCCCGGTGACACAATCTAGATGACGTATGCTGAGCGTCGCGTTCTGAAGGCTGGCTATCACAGACTCCCGGTGAAACAATCTAGATGACGGATGCTGAGCGTCGCGTTCTGAAGGCTGGCTAACTCAGACTCCCGGTGACACAAATCTAGATGACGGTTGCTGAGCGTCGCGTTCTGAAGGCTGGCTATCACAGACTCGCGGTGAAACAATCTAGATGACGGATGCTGAGCGTCGCGTTCTGAAGGCTGGCTAACTCAGACTCCCGGTGACACAAATCTAGATGACGGTTGCTGAGCGTCGCGTTCTGAAGGCTGGCTATCACAGACTAGATGACGGTATCGAATCTAGATGACGGTTGCTTATGACGATGGAAACTGCATAACGCAGTCATGTTTTAGCAGGCCTGGACGCCGGGGACCAAAACCCCTTCTTAACAGATCAAATCTTCCTCCAACGGCCCTCGGACACTCCTCTCCTCGTAAAAACCCCGCGCACCCCTCTATAAGGGTGGGAAGTTTCACTCCAAAAAAACTCCGCATACCCTCAACAACAGCGCCTTTCCGTAAAAAGTTCCTTCCAAAATGGCGGGAAAAACACCCACGCCCGCGCAGTGATACAGGATGACCCAGGACCAGGTGTCCAGCGTACACCCCCTTCTTCGCTGAACCCGGCCGGGTCAGGGAGCTGGGCTAAAAATAGAACGCAAAAACGAACAGAATTGCTTAAAAAGTAGCCAAAATTGGGGAGATTCGTGATGGAAGCTGAGTCGGTGAGAAATTTACCAGAAATTACCGACGATACATTAAAACGGCAAATTACTGCTGGATTTCTACCACGTTAATGAATACAAAGTAAAAACATGAGATATTCTAATATTACAACAGGCCGTTATGCAAATTTAAAACAAAATAGTGAATTAAATAATAGATAAAATACACTTATTCACTTAAAGAAAACATGGATTTTGCACATCATACCCGCGACGAAGGATACCGCAGCGAGAGAAAAAAAACATAGCACCCCAAAAGCTTATTAGTATAAGGCGTTTATGACACACAAATGATCTTCTTAATCATTAACGTAACTACAATTACATAATTGCGAGAAACTTAATTAAAATTCAGGCTGACCCGAAATTAAAGTTTAACAGAGTTTGACAGAACACTAATGCAAAGATGTTAAGAGATACAGGAAATTAACAATAGCAAGATAGTTAATAACATTAGCTGCTATCTACCATAATTAAATATATTTAATTACTTTACACATTTAATGAAAAAAATGAACAAAAAAAGAAGAAAAAGTTTAAAACAAGTTAATATCAAATTCAAACCTTTGGGTTTAAAGTCATCACAGCCCAGGGTTTCCGAGCAAGTTAAATACTTAGATTAAGACTTAAGTTTGAAGTAAACCAAAGTAAATTTTTTATTTTTTTTTATTTTAAAGAATATTCATCTCAACTTAATGTTGATGATGAGTAAGCAACATCAACTAATTAAAGAGATTAAACTAAAAGTTACTAGCCTTGATTTGTAATTAATTAGCTAATTAATAAAGAGCACCACCACAAATATCCTCCGTCCCATTAAAAAAAATTTTTATGCAATAAAAATTTTTACACACATGTTGAAACCAAAAAAATGACAAACCATCTTAAAACAAAACACACTATTTCAGAATATAAATGGTATGTGATAAAACAAAATCTTAACAACTGGTCAAACACTTAAGGTGTAGGTAAAAGTTTCAAAATATAAGCAATGTATAAAAGACAAGACATCATAACAATGATTTTTCTAATCATCTACTCCTCCGAGTCTGAAGCCGGGAAAAAAAATCCCCAGGACACCCACACAAGGACCCCTCCAAAAAACACAATCTCCAATTTGAGATTAAAAGTTGAATAATAAAAAGGTTGAATAATAAAAGGTTCGAGGTATGTTCAACGACAAAATATACACATAAAAGGGGGAAATTAAAATAGATTATCAGGGTAACCTGTCACACTACACCTAACACAAAAAATTTCTTTATATCCACCTAACAATGAACGGTAAAAAAAAATTTAACTACACAGATTCATCAACCCAAAATGATACGAGACAAAAGCCCAAATGAGGAGTCTTCACAACCCATGCCTGGATTTCCACCAAATGACACACAAGTAAAATAAAAGGTAAAATAATAAAATAGAAGAATACCTTCGATCCTGCCTCACAGTCAGTAAACACAAATAGAAACAAATTCAGGAGGTAAACCACACAAAAAAAATTTACAATCCTCACAAGGTAACACAAGCCCTCAATATTATCAAAACAACCAATTTTTGACCCAAGCTGAGCATCTGTAAATAGTAAAAGCAGAATATGTTTACATCTTATGGAATGACAACATTTGACCCATAATGTTTAGGGTGATATTATATCAACCACACAAAAACTGTTTCAAGTTAAACAGTGTAAAATATTTTAAATTATGATTAAAATATAACAACATTGCACATTAAAATTTAGGATATATAAGGGAATACGAATAAAAATGAATAGAATATCATAGATAATAACACATAACATAAAAATAGACATATGTATAATAAAAAAAAAATCGCAATCCGGCGCTGAAAGGCATAGAATATATAAAAATAAAATATATACACAGTGAGGACTTAATCGGTGGGGGGTATGCATACCATGACATACTTAAGGAAGAGTTGTTCACCTTAAGATTTATGCCAGCATATGGATAAGTAATTGAAAACAAAAATGCATTATAAGGACATTTAGGCTGGGATTACTACCAAGAACTCAAGGCGAACTGTCAAATTGAAAGTAGGGAATCTCACCCTCTAAATACCCTGACCAGAAATACTTGCAAACAAAACATCTGTCCAACAAATACTCATGAGCAGAAGAATACAGAGATGTGAAAGAGCACCTAAGGACAGGAATGAGCTGCAGACACAAACCGTCGCCGATCAATAACTGACTAGTTCCACAACTGAGGCACATGGCCAAATGCTTACAAAATTTTTGACAAAATAAGTAAGGGAGTCACTATGCTAGCATTAGTGAAATCAACACTCTTCGGAGACACAATTCGGTGTAGAAAAAAAACAGAGGGAAAAGCCTCTGGAGTTTAATAACAACAAGCAATCAAAAAAAAATTTTTTTTTTTATACACAAAATTTTAAATTTAAACAAAATTTGATTAAGCTGAGCAAACCCACAGCCCAATGATAAAATACAGAAGAACATGACAACACTCGACAAACTAAATAATACCTAATAACACGTGAATACCCTTAGGTATTAAAATTGCAACAGCACATGAAATAAAATAACACTTGAATTCTTTGGTCACAGGTTATACGATATATATACTCCAGAGATGTAAACCAGAGATGCCCAAAGATACCCACAGGCAACAAAATGCCCCAAAATAAAAGAAAATAATGACTGTGAGATAGGTATGAGGCCAAAACAAAATGTGAGCAAAAAAAAGGTAAATAAATTAATGATCCCCTACATGCACTAGAGCCTAGGGTTTAGTGCTCTTAACCACAAAACCATATTGATCTCTGGGCCTTAAAAAATACCCATGAGTAGTACTGGACAAGGGAACGAGCTGAGTACCTGAAGTACCGTGAGTTACATTACAACTATCCATATAATCATCAGACATATTATCCAAGAAGGAAAGCGGTGATACAGAGGTATCCCTAAAAACATCACTCTGGACATCTGATGGCCCTGGAGAATTAGTAGCAACTGCAGTATCTGGTTGAACTGGCGTAAGCACAGGGGGAAGGGTAAAATTACAATTATCAGAAAACCAAGATAAATCCATAGGTAAGCCAAAGGGTTTGAAATTTACTTCAGTGGACTCTGAGTTTAAATTAACAATATTAGGAGAAGGATCTTGTAGAGAAATATTAACAGGAATGGATGGCTGATTTTCAACATTTGGAAAAAGCTCCCTGTCGACAACTTTAATTAAACGGTTGATGTGGACTTTTTGTACATTACTGGGTTTAGCAATTTCTGAGATTACAAATAGGACGGGGGAGGACTTTTTTAACACACGAAAAGGACCCTTGTTAAGTTTACACAGCTTTTTGCTAAGATGATGTTTAATAGCAGGGACATGGAGAAAAACAGTGTCACCTACTTGAATTGTTTTAGAAAATGGCTTGGAAAGTGACTGTTGAGTCTGGTTTTCAGCAGCCTTCGTTAAATTTTGGCTAACAATTTCAAATGACTTTTGGAGTCTTACAGTTACATCATGAGCAAGAGTACGGGTATCAGAGTAAGAGCGAAATTTACTATTAAAAATCAAATCATAGGGTAAGCTTAAATCCCTACCATAGGTTAAGTAAGCAGGGGTTTCCTGAATGGTTCTGTGGAAAGCAGTGCGATGAGCCAAAGGTGCAAAGGGGATGTGTTCACACCAATCAACCTGATTTTCTGCTACCAAGTGGCTAAGCGAGTCAATTAAAGTCTTGTTCAGTCGTTCACATATTCCGTTCCCCATCGGATGATAACTAACCGTGTTACGTTTAGATATTCCCAATACGTCATAAACCTGATTCATCGCTTCAGGTAAGAAATTTGAGCCTTTATCAGAGTATAACATTTCCATGAGACCATGGCGGGAAATAAAGTCCACCAAAACAGAAGCAATAGTGTCACTTTGTATGTTAGGGACTGGGTAAGCCTCAGGGTATCGAGTGAAATAATCAGTAATTACAATAATGAACTTATTTCATTTATTGGAAGTAATTAAGGGACCCACGGCATCAAAAGAGCATTTTTGAAAAGGCCTGGATGGAACAGGAATTTGTTGAAGAAGAGCCATCTGATTCTTACATAAACCTCTACGTGCAATACATGAATGACATGACTTAACATAATTTTTGACAATACGATACAGACCAACCCAATAAAAATTTTCTTTAACCCTGTGCAATGTTCGAGAAAGGCCAGGATGGGCAACCGTGTGGTTGTCATGACATAATTTTAAAACTTCAGATATTAAGGAATGAGGAACAACTAGCTTAGGACTATCATTATGAAGAGATTGAATACGTGTTTTACACACAAGTAGACAATTAAACATAAAATATTTAGGAGAAGTGGGTGGGAATTTAGAATTAGAGTTTAGCATGTTAACAATTTTCTTACAGTGAGGGTTTGACTTCTGTTGAAGAATTAAATCATCAGTTGAATACGAATTTAAATTAAATGTTAAGGGTTGTACTTCAAGAGTGTTGACATTTCTGGAAAAAATCTACCGCGTTACTTCCAACCAATGTGGGTACGGTAGAAAAAAAATTGCAGATTGGGGACAGGTGAAGGACCTGACACAGCCTGGGATTCTTTGTCTTGAGACCCGGGGAAAGACATGATTAAAACAAAATTTGGTCACCCCTAGCACACATAAAACCATTTACCATGAGAAATAAAAAATAAACAAAAACATGTATATATAAGTTGCCAATATTTGCTTCATTTCTCACACATAAACATGACTGTTACCGCACGGCACCATTTGTAGTGACCAAATTACAACCTATTTAGTTTAAGGTAATGATTACACAAGTTATTAAGTTATATAATGAGCACATAAAAAAAAACCTTAGTGATTAAAGAAGATTGCGTTGTGGTCCAAAGGACAACCCAAGTTCAGTCATGTTCTGATACGTGTGAGGGAGGAACAAATAATTGACAGACACAAATGACAGGTAAAAAAATAACACATTTATTCATTATAAGGAGTAAGAGAACTTCATTTAAACAAAACGATAATAACATTTTAACTATCCCCCTAACATTATATATATAATTGTTAAATTTAAGCCTCAACGGCTAACAAAAATCGCGAGTAAGCATTGAGACCTACATACATATCATAACACTACTAGATTAGTTTAAATTTAAATCGTTAAAACATCAAGGTTCCATTTCATGGATTTGAATGGATTTAAAAATAATTAAAAATTTGGCAAAGATCTCACCGACTCGATGACACAAATCTAGATGACGGATGCTGAGCGTCGCGTTCTGAAGGCTGGCTATCACAGATTCCCGGTGACACAATCTAGATGACGGATGCTGAGCGTCGCGTTCTGAAGGCTGGCTATCACAGACTCCCGGTGAAACAATCTAGATGACGGATGCTGAGCGTCGCGTTCTGAAGGCTGGCTAACTCAGACTCCCGGTGACACAAATCTAGATGACGGTTGCTGAGCGTCGCGTTCTGAAGGCTGGCTATCACAGACTCGCGGTGAAACAATCTAGATGACGGATGCTGAGCGTCGCGTTCTGAAGGCTGGCTATCACAGACTCCCGGTGAAACAATCTAGATGACGGATGCTGAGCGTCGCGTTCTGAAGGCTGGCTATCACAGACTAGATGACGGTATCGAATCTAGATGACGGTTGCTTATGACGATGGAAACTGCATAACGCAGTCATGTTTTAGCAGGCCTGGACGCCGGGGACCAAAACCCCTTCTTAACAGATCAAATCTTCCTCCAACGGCCCTCGGACACTCCTCTCCTCGTAAAAACCCCGCCCACCCCCCTATAAGGGTGGGAAGTTTCACTCCAAAAAAACTCCGCATACCCTCAACAACAGCGCCTTTCCGTAAAATGTTCCTTCCAAAATGGCGGGAAAACCACCCACGCCCGCGCAGTGATACAGGATGATCCAGGACCAGGTGTCCAGCGTACACCCCCTTCTTCGCTGAACCCGGCCGGGTCAGGGAGCTGGGCTAAAAATAGAACGCAAAAACGAACAGAATTGCTTAAAAAGTAGCCAAAATTGGGGAGATTCGTGATGGAAGCTGAGTCGGTGAGAAATTTACCAGAAATTACCGACAATACATTAAAACGGCAAATTACTGCTGGATTTCTACCACGTTAATGAATACAAAGTAAAAACATAAGATATTCTAATATTACAACAGGTCGTTATGCAAATTTAAAACAAAATAGTGAATTAAATAATAGATAAAATACACTTATTCACTTAAAGAAAACATGGATTTTGCACATCATACCCGCAACGAAGGATACCGCAGCGAGAGAAAAAAATCATAGCACCCCAAAAGCTTATTAGTATAAGGCGTTTATGACTCACAAATGATCTTCTTAATCATTAACGTAACTACAATTACATAATTGCGAGAAACTTAATTAAAATTCAGGTTGACCCGAAATTAAAGTGTAACAGAGTTTGACAGAACACTAATGCAAAGATGTTAAGAGATACAGGAAATTAACAATAGCAAGATAGTTAATAAAATTAGCTGCTATCTACCATAATTAAATATATTTAATTACTTTACACATTTAATGAAAAAAATGAACAAAAAAAGAAGAAAAAGTTTAAAACAAGTTAATATCAAATTCAAACCTTTGGGTTTAAAGTCATCACAGCCCAGGGTTTCAGAGCAAGTTAATTACTTAGATTAAGACTTAAGTTTGAAGTAAACCAAAGTAAATTTTTATTTTTTTTTATTTTAAAGAATATTCATCTCAACTTAATGTTGATGATGAGTAAGCAACATCAACTAATTAAAGAGATTAAACTAAAAGTTACTAGCCTTGATTTGTAAATAATTAGCTAATTAATAAAGAGCACCACCACATTACTGTGGTAAAAGCTAAAGAAATCAAAGCAAAATATGAGAAAATAATCAGTTTGTTTTACGTGATGATGTAAGTCATGCTACTGCAGGAAAGAAGGAAACTCAAACCAAAAATGAATTAAGATGCAAAAGAGGCTTTTGTTAGATTCCATGAAAGTGTTGTATAAAAAATTCTGTGATGAAAAAGTAACTGCTGAACCTGTGTCATACACTTTGTTTAAAAAATGCAGACCATTTTATGTTCTGAAATCAACCGATGATGACAGAGACACTTGTAGGTGTGTGCAACATGCAAATTTAGAGTTCATGGCTTGCAAGCTACGCCATCTGAAAGTTCTGCCTACTGCAAACCTGCATGTATTGACATCATTCTTAGCTTGTGATAAAAACAACTTTAACTGCATGTTTAGTATATGTAAGAATTGTATTCACAATACAATCCCAGTATCAGTTGAAGATCTGAACAGTAGTACAACCTGGAAAAAATGGAGCATAGTAAAAGAAGAGAGATATAAAAAGTCAATGATGAGTCGATGATGAAAGATGGAAAAAATTCATTGTTTTGTATGAATGTGTAAAAAGTTGCAACACTTCATGGACTGTTAACAAATTGAATAATTCCTTCCAGAGTTAGATGAAAGCATTCAAACCCCATTCTTATAAAATAAGACATCAAAACAAGTCTTTTAAGGAATGCAAAGAACAGTTATCTGATACTGAGGCTGCAATAATTATCGACTTTTCAGAAAATTATAATTGCAAACTGCATGAGGAGATCCAGAGTTACCACTTTGGAGCTTCACGACATCAGGTGACTATTCATACGGGAGTGTTATATATGAAGGATAAAAGTCCTCTCTCTTTCTCATCAATTTCCCCAAGCAATGAACATGGTCCAACTAGAATCTGGGCTCATCTTGTACCTGTTTTGGATTTATTAAGAAAGGATTATCCAAATATACAAGTTCTTCATTTCTTTTCTGATGGCCCTTCTACCCAATACAGACAAAAGAAAACTTCTATCTTTTTACTAGAAAGATCTTTGATTTTGAATTTAAAGCAGCGATGTGGTCTTTGAATCTGGTCATAGCAAAGGAGCTGCTGATGGCATTGGGGCAACATTAAAGCGAACAGCAGATCAAATTGTAGCACATGGTACTGACATACCTGATGCTGAAACATTGTTCCATGTGTTACAAAATCAAGGATTAAAAGTGAAACTATTTTTTATACCTCAAGACAAAGCTGATAATTATTTTCAGCTAATATCATCCAATCTCATGACAGTCAAAGGTACTCATTCCATTCACCAATTATTAACTACAAATTAAGAAGAATTTTTTTACCGTTATGTGTCATGTTTCTGCATGAAAAACAAATGGACATTAGGAAAGTTTTGCAAGTGTTTTCAATCTTTTAAAAAGATTGTTCTCAAAGGAGTAGTAAAACATAAAAAATCACCAATTTACAGCACTGATGATGATGATGATGATGACACCATTCCATTGATCTTAAAAACCCAGGAGCTTGTGGCTGTGAATCTAAGCTTCAACCTGGTGCTTATGTGCTAATTAAAGTTTTTAGGAATAACCCAAATAAAGAACATTACCAATATCTTGGAGTTTTCCAAGAGTATGATGCTATGGATGGAGAGCTTAAGGTTGCTTTTTTTAGATTAACTGGTGAAAATGGCAAATTGTTTCGATTAATCGAGGAGGACATTTCATATGTAGAATTTGATCAGATCATACGTATTTTGCCTAACCCCCAACTTGTAATGAAAGGCAACATAGTTTATTACCGTTTCCCCTTTCCAATTGATGTATTTGAAAAATCATAACATGCTTTCCTCTCTTTTTATCAAAGTGTTACCATTTATGTCATGAGTGTTACCTAGTAAATTAGCTCTAAAACACAATAAAAAAATTAAATAAATCCATAATAACTCTACTAGAATTTGTATAATAATTAACAGTAATGTATTTTCATAACAATATTATTTTGAAACTTTTTTTTCCTTTTATTTACAATAGTGATAGACAGCAAAACATGATATCAGGATAACACTCATGACAATGAATAGTGCATTCTTATTAAACAATTATTAAATTCTTTTCTTGTTTAATGTGATATAGTCAAAGGACAAATTTATTAATGGAATGTATCATTTTTGGAAAAATAAATACTTTCATACTTTATAGAAATGTAGTCACATTGTCCGGTAACACTCATGACATTGAAGCTCAAAGATTTACTTTCAAAGTTAAATATATCTGGTTGTGGGAAAAATTAAGCTCAAATATCACTGTATCCTTAAAAATTAAGTATTTACAAGCATGTATCCAAAAATAAATTAAACAGTGGATGATTTTTAATTTTGAAAATTTTGAAATGCTGTTTTGGCAAATTTTTTGAAAATGACCCATATATATATATATATATATATATATATATATATATATATATATATATATATATATATATATATATATATATATATATATATTTATATATATATATATATATATATATATATATTTATATATATATATATATATATATATATATATATATATATATATATATATACCCAACAAACACAGGACTGACGGCAGCTTATCGGGCCAGTGCTGGAGGCACCGGTTGAACGACAAGTACGGGAGAATTTTGTCGGGCCACTGGCGGGTTGTTTACGAACCTCCGAAGGGGAAACGCTTTCCGTTTACGTGTTTCAGGGCCTGTTATGGGTTGATATGAATCGCACCGAAATCGTTTACCCTGCATCGTCCCGGAACTGTACCTCCGATTCGTAACCACAAGTAACAGATATCTGCATCAGAATTATGGATTTGAAAGGGAAGGCGAAGATTAAATTTAACAGACTTTTCAAAAATATTTATTTCATTGTTGTGAAACTTCTTTTACGCGGAAAATTCCCATAATTTTCCTTGTATGTAAAGATTGTATTATGTGAAAAGTATTATGTGAAATTGTATAATTGTATTATGTGAAAATTCACATAATTTTCCTTGTATGTAAAGATTGTATTCTGTGTGTATGTTTTTAACTCCCTAGAAGCTTATAAAAACAGATGAAAATTAGTTTCAATTTTATATATTACTGGAGAAATTAAATATCTACTTAAAAATGGGTCCTTGTTTCACCACTCTTTATTTATAAGAGAGGAAATAGTGATAAAATTTGTATTTTTTTAAATTTCTTCTATAGTATATTAAAATAATAATATATATTTTTGTAGATAAAATATTCAAAATATATTTTTCAGGAAATTTACATATTCTAAGTATTTCTAATTGTTAGATGCCATTATAAAACAACTGATTTTGTAGAATTTTTTCTCGAATTTCATCGTATTAATTTTACAGTAACATATTCTTATAATACAAATTTGAATGAAAGAAAAAGAATTTTAAATTTACAGACCTTAGTTAAAATAAACAAATCACACATATTTAGAAAAATATTAATGTAATGTAATGTCAGAGACATAGACAGTAGATGTCATGAGACACCAAAAAATATCAAAAAATAAGACCCTTTATCCTCAGTACGTACATTGAAGAATATATATTACATTGTTTTTTTTTGTAATTGAATCAGGATACGAGAAATAATATTTACAATAAGAAAAAAAAAAGGCAAAAAAATTAGTTTAAATAAATGTTAGAAATAAAAAATAAGGCAATTAAGTTTAAAATAATAAGTAAGTTATATTTAATAAATTAAATTGGCAGGTTTGAACATCCGTGAGTACAGATAACAGAACTGCACTTTGCAGGATCGAACCGAGGACTGAAGCATGGGAAGCAAAAACGAACGCCCCACACCAGCATTCCCTGATAGGGTATCAAGTGTGGAACTTCAATAAGAGGAAACTGCCTCGCATGGAACAGAAAAATAAAGGAAAAATGTTAAACACTATCAGAAACCACACTATCAGAATAACACTATCAGAATTAACCTGTGAACAATTAATGGACTGGGTAAGATTTGAAATATTAAGATCGGAACATAAATTTTTAATTTTTAAGTGGCCGTTCGGTTTTGGGATTTTTTTTTCCAAAAAAATTCAATGCGTAAGTAAATTAAGTAATTTTGAAAGGTCCGATATTAATCCAATTGCAGTAATGTTTTCAGATAAGATTTTGAGAAAGTTTCATGAAATTGATTTGGGATATTGAATTTTGACTAGGTTGTACATTTTGTTGAGGGTATCTTTGTACCCTTCCGCCATTAAAAAAAAAAACATGGCTCAGGTTTGGTTTCCCGCCTAACAGGAAATTCATCATTAGCAGCGGGAATTTCTTTCCTCCGGATTACGACAATTTCCTAGGATAGAAAATTGGTTTGAGAGATTGATTCGATCATTAATGCTAGTTAAGTTCGAGAGCAATTCGCTTTAGACCAACCCAAATTTAAAAAATCACATTATGTTCGATTTCGTTCAAAATTACCACATCACATTGCATACCAAGATTATAATATTTTATACATTACATATACAATGTATTTTTCATTTTCATAATAAAACTAAACTTTTGAATGTAGTTGACTTTTTTATGCGGCCCGCCTGCCTTGAAAAAATTTACCATGTGGCCCAGATGCTGCAAAAGGTTAAACACCCTGCTTTAAGCTCATCAGCCTGATTCAGAGGTTTAACTTTTTCAGATTTAGGAATATAATCAAAAGTGGGTGTAGAAGAAAATTTAAACGCACACTTACTGTGCATAAGATTAAAAAGTTCTTTGAGATTGGGGATGTTAAACGTTATTTTGAAAAAAAAGAAATTCATGTTTTTCAAAAGTCCATAGTAATCACACATGGTTTCCATTACTTATTTCACTGACACATTGAATTGTGTTTTGTTTTGTTTTTTATTATTAAATTTTGGCATTATCTTTTGAGAATGTATTTTCGTTTTTATCAATGCAACTCTTGCAGAAGTGCCACGGACGGGTAAGGGTGACTCGGTAACGAATTTAACAATCATTTCTACTGCTTGTGTGTGACATGGAAAATTGCTGAAGTCAGTACGTTGACTCTCCTGATCAGATTATTTTGCTTCCTAGTTTATAATCAGAAATATGCCTCGTTCTGTTACTTTAACATCTTTACGTACAATCATATCAATATAATCCTTGGCATCAAAGTTTATACGTTGAACTTAAAACTTTCCAATGCCCCCTTCATTTTTCAGTCCTTGCTTTTAGAATCCGGCGTAATCCAAGCTGTCTTACGTGGCTGCGATCAACTGATATCATACATAAGAGGAGATTTTCAGAAGCAGCGAAGTACGAATTTCTTTGAATGACTGGGTCAATTACATTTTTAAGAGTCTGATGGAGGTAACGTGAATAGCTTACAAGTTTCCACAAGTGCTTCGATCCATGGATATAAGATAGTTTCCGCTTTATGTGAAACGAAACAGATGCATATACTTACAAAATGTACTCAGTCAGTATTCGGAGATTTTTTTTGCAGTACATTCTGTTCCCACATACAAGTGAAGTATTTGGTTTGCTAATGTAAGCTATCATGAATAACAAAGTTTTCCTGGTTTTCTCATAGACAAATCAGAAGAGCACCTTCCAACAGAGATTGCATTAGACATTTCTAACAAATATTTTGGGTCCACACTTAAATCATCCTTAATTTCTAGTAATGGAATGCCATTTTCAATAGGTGATAATTCAATTACTGGAAGTTCATAGCAGTTTTCTAGTTGTTTACCTATTTCTCCTCCAAATTAGGACGTAGGCGCAGTTCATTTCCATGAAATAGACAAATCAACCACTGCAGTGGCCTTCTTAATTCCTTTTCAAATAAACGAACCACATCATTATTCAATCCAGTGTTCACGGCAGTTCCACCCATTCCAATTACAGTAATGTTTAAATTCTGGTTGTTGTCATTGAAAAATGCTATTATGCTATCTTATATACATTTTCCAGTGCCAGAAATCTGCTTCTGAAAATCTCGTCCTTTGTATGATATCAGATGATCGCAGTCATGTAAGAGAGAGCTTGGATTACCCCGGAATCTAAAAGCAAGGGCTGAAAATGAAGGTGGCATCAAAAAGTTTTTATTTCAACGTATAAACTTTGATGCCAAGGATTATATTGATATGATTGAATGGAATGATGTTAAAGTAACAGGACTTCCTATGAAGAGGCATATTTCTGATGACAAACAGAAAGCAATTCAATGTGTCAGTGAAATAAGTAAAGCAAACCATGTATGATTACTATGGACTTTTGAAAAATATGAATGTTTATTTCAAAATAACACTTTGCCTTTAAAGACATTACATTAATATTTTTCTAAATAAATGTGATTTGTTTATTTTAACTAAGGTCCGTTAATTAAAAATTGTTTTTTTCATTCCAATGTGTATTATAAGAATATACTACTGTAAAATTAAGATGATGAAAATTGCGAAATTCTACAAAATCAGTTGTTCTGTAATGACATCTAAAAATTAGAAATACTTAGAAATACCTAAGTTTCTTGTAAAAATATTTTGAATATTTTATTTACAAAAAATATATATTATTAATTTAATATACCATAAAATAAACAGAAAAAAAGAATTTTATCTCTTTTCACAAAAATATCTATTTTGAAGCACCTGAAAAATATTTCAGTAGAGCAATAAAATTTTATATTCAATACCAAAAGGCAGCTTTTGAAAGCTATAGCATAATGAAATTTCAAACCATCTTTTTTTTCGCCTCGTCATACTACAATGCACTAGTGTCATCTGATTGGACATTCAGTTGCACGTGATTGAAAAGGCGCCATTAAAGATTGATTACAAGTTCGTTGAAATTAATCCACAAGTAAGTTTCATTCGTTAGTCTTAAATTATTGCCTTTAGATTTTATTTAACACCCTTACATAGTGAACATTATTCTATTTCTGTTATAAGATAGTGTTTTAATCCAAGTTATATATGAATTGACCATATTTCAGATCAAACTCTACTGAACTGAGTGTATTGAATTAGCAATACTTATGGCACTTACGAGCACTTTCGTATGTATAAATAAAAACATTTTGTTTCGGAATAATTTAAGATTCGTGTTTCAGTTAATATTTTAGATGGACAAAGGAAGTAAATGGACTCTTGTGAAAGTCTTAAGTATTTGCTAATTAAATTAATATTTAGAATTGTAATTTGTACGCACTATTTAGATTTTTATATCCTTTAGAAAGTATAAAATACATGACACAAATATCAATTCCAAATCTACATAGTTGAAAAATAAAAATGTATTTTCATTTCCAGTATAATATTTTCCATTTTATTTCTTTAAAGAAATTTGAAAGAAAATTATAATGAAATTTTTTTTAATATGTTAATCCAAATTAAACATTTTTTTACTACTGGATTGATAAATCAGTTACACATGATTCCTCCATAGTAAATTCATGCATAGTATTCAATGGTGGAAAAATTGTCCATTTTCCTATTAAATATATTTTACAATGTTCTTATTGCCAGGTATCAATAGGCAACAAATTATCCATGTCTAAATGTTAAAAGATGGATTCAAAAACGTTCCACATTATAAAAGATTCTAAAAATGAACTTGTAAATCATACAAAAGGATCTATTGAATTCCTTATCAAATTGTGTTTTGAGTAAACTTTATAAAATACACTGCATTTTATACATTATAAAGAAATAAAGAACAAATATTCTTAAAATTTTTGTGTTCATAATTTAAAAGAATGTATTTAGTATAATTATCTATTTTAATTTAAATGCTAAACACTAATAGGTATTTTTCATGTATAATCTTAATAGCCTTAAAATATAATTTTTTTAAAATTCTATTTATAATGTTCTATGTGTACACTCAATTGCTATATATGTATGTTATTCCTACTGGGTGAAATTTCTTTATGTCTATCGAGAGCAAAGATATATTCAAAATTTCAAAACCAGATCAAAATATTGTTTAATCAGTATCCACATGTCAAGTAAATATTGAAACAATAGCAAATATTGGAGCATTTTTTTATTTTGAATATCTCATTAAATAAAAAGCTTATTTAAGGAACATTTTGAATTTCAATTGCTATTAATCAATATTTTGAACTGGCTTTGATATTTAGATTATATTTCTACTCTCTCTGAAGATATAAAATAAAACAATTTCACTCTTTAGGAATAACATAATGGTGCATACTTTTTGCAACTGAGTGTATATATTCTTGCAATTGAGTGTATATATATTTTCAAGAATTATTAATTTTTGTATGTATGTGAACTCCATTGTATTCCTGAATTCATTCAAAGAACCTCTGGAGTAATGAGAAGTTTAGAGTTTTAAATTTGTGTCAATATAGATGCCACGTGCATTTAATTTTCTAATTTGTATCGTGTTTGAAATCACTTTTATCAGTGTTATTAGAGATGATGGCAGTGAAAATTATTCCAAAATAGACTATTTAGATACATAAATTGTTTCTTAACTTATTAATTTGCATTCCATGTTTTTAAATTATATATTTATAAGTATAGATTTGTAGATTATCAGAATGTGTACATACAAAAAATTGCTTTATTGTAATAGATATTGTACGATAAGAGTTTTTATAAATCTGAGAATGTTCTCAATAACTATCTATAAGCTGTTCATCTCTAAAGGTCTTTTGGAAATTATTTTGTTGTCATGCTGTGCAAAATAAATGTGAACTTATTGGCTTAATATATATATATAAAGGGTAAAATTAGTTTCTTTTCCCCTTTTTATATTAGTGATAAGCAAGTTTATAAAGAACTCTACTTTTCAATACTTCTTGGTTTGATAAAACATTAAATTTTTATTATGGCATTATAAGAAAATATTGGTTTCTTTACAGAATTTTGAAACTGGAATCTAACTTCGGGCTTGAAAGACAAATACCACTTGGATCTCATAACTCATGTAAGGTTTTTGTTTAACGTCACTGAGCCTACCTTTTTTTATTCTCGAGCTATACTTTTATTTTCAGCAGTGGACTTGTGGCCAAAATCACTGTTTTTAATATTTTTTTAGATTTATTTTTAACTAATTAAATTTTTCTATGAAAAAACTATAAAAATATTTATTAAACAACTAAAAATTTCAAATTAGTTTTTTTAACTTAGACGCTAATCTGAACTTTCTCATAAACTTTGGTCTCAATAATTTGTGGATAGAATATTGATTTTCTTTATTTATTCTTTTTTAACTGTGAAGCTTGTTGTTAAGGTTTTAGATGAGTGAGAAAGTGCAATCCAGGGATTTCAGTTAACATGACTCCCTGGTCATGTTAACTCTTGTGAAAAAACTTGAAAGTCTTTAACTCTTGCCAAAAAAAGAGATTTATATTATAAAAGTATAAAATGCCAAGGTTTATTTAGAAAATATAAAATCTGTTCATGGACAAAGTTTGTTTATAAAACTGTAGATAAGACATTCATTGTGAGTTGTGGTTTATTATATCAAAATGTGTGTTTGATAAGTGAATGAAATAACCCTTTCTTAATAATGGAATAGAACTCCTGTATAATCAATGAATTCACGGATACAAGATACAGTTCCAAAAAGCAAAACGCCTGGTTTACAGAGTCTTTTATAATAACAGAAAAATGATATTTATATTATGAAAATGTGAAGTGCCAAGCTTTATTTATTCTTAATGGTTAACATTAAAATTTTAAAAATATTTTTAGAATTTCCTGATAAGTTGTTAGAGGTTCGTTGATAATTCATTACAGAAGTAGTAAAAAGGAAATTGCTTTTGGATGTATTAGATCATTAATTAATGGGCTAAGTAATTTTAAATTTTGGTAAAATTTAATTTTATGCATGCCATAAATTTTTCTCTCTGTTAAACATGTTTATTCCATTTTAAGTCTTAATACTTATATAAAGAATTTGGATTAAATGAAAACAGTAATGAGTGATGGTGAAAATGTATTAAATGTGGTAATTGAATTGCTTGATGTTCTAAGACATAAAATTTCTCATCATCAAAATACAATAATTGACTTCTTGACTGAACAACTGACTTTATTATTAAACAATATCCTATTTTGCTACCCCCCTTGTTTAAGTATATTATATAATCATCCTTCAAATCCTAATAGACCATTATTTTATATTTTGATCCTGTACACATTCTGAAGTGTGTCAGAAATAATTGGCTGAATCAGAAGAATTATGGTCAGTGTATGCATTTTATTGATTTTAATGATCATAACTTAACTAAAACTGCCTCTTTTAGAACCATTAAAAGTATCCATTCTTTAGAGGATGGACAGATAGTGTTATCATAATGTGTTTGGATAATTATATCCAAACACATATTTAAACATAATATGTGTTTGGATTAACTTTTAAAAACTCCATCTTCTATGGAGAGACAAAATGTAAAACTATGCCTTAAAATTTTCAATGACTATTTTGTTGAAGGGTTGAAAGTGCTTTCTACACATACTGATGAACCTTTTTGTTTAGAAACATCTGAATATATTGCAATCATTATTAAATGGTGGAAGATAATGAATGTGTAAAGTAAGTTAAAAGGGGGTCATAAACGAGATGTGTATTGTGAGTCTTTGTCATCTAATTCATCCAATGAAAAGGTTATGTACCTACAAAAATTCTTAGTTTGGCTTGATACTTGGAATTCTCTTAAATATACTTCTGGCTTTTTAACTAAAACATATACCACACTTTCTCACACTACACATGCTGTACTTGAAATGTGAACATATTGTTGCAATGAATTGGGGATGGCATATTTCTTAACAGGAAAAATTCAAACCGACATTATTGAAAATAGGTTTGGAAAGTTTCGCCAATTGTCTGGGTCACAATACAACATCTCGTTGACACAGGTTTTCGAAAATGAATCGAAGCTTAGACTTCAAACCCTAGCCCCTTAATTTTATAATTTGTATCGTGTTTGAAATCACTTTTATCTGTGTTATTAGAGATGAAGGCAGTAAAAAAAATATCTTTAATATTTTATCCTAAATATATCTATTATGTGCTTTCTTACGTGCACATGCACACATTAGCCAGTTAAGACATAACTATGTTTTACTATCCTAAAATTAAGAGTTAGAAACTCATTAAATCTAAACTTTAGTTAAGTGTATGTCTGGGAACTAGTACCTCATCTCGTATATGGTATGTCAACTGGAATTTTTTCAAAAATTCTGATTAGTACTTTTTTTTCTCCCCATTGATTCTGAACTCTTCAAGTTAAGCATGAGCTTTGGGTTAATGAAAAAAATCATAGACAGCATCTGTTTTATGTTGTTCTTTAAATTGTTGCATTATGCTTAGAATTTCTTTTATTGCCTTGTCAAATATTTGATTGTACTAAATTTTTTAAAATTCCACTGAGCATCTTGTTTAGCTGTTTAAAAAAATGGGGGGAAATGCATTGTAAATTGTCTTTACTTTCTCAAAGTTTCATAATTAAATATGTTGATAAAGTTGTGCCTGAAAAATAACTCAACTGATTCTAAACATCAGTTGGAGTTTTATGGAAAGTTGAAATTGTTTCTTGGAAGTTTTGTGAGGTAGTAATCTAGTTCATGTATATTAAAGTCTTATTTAAATATTGTGCTAAACATATTCAGCACATTGAAAGTCTGATTACTTCTCAACTTTTAATCACCAGGCAATTTTTGGTATTAAATTATATGCTCAGTGCATATTCCATTATGAGTAATTTTCACTCAATCTGATTTGAAAATTCATGTGAGGAGAAATTTTTCTGATTATAATTTAACAGCTTGCCTTGTGTTATTATATATTTATTTTTATTCATTTCAGAAAGTCTGTTGGACAGTGTCTAATATTGCTGCTGGTAATACACAAGATTCAATGAGGTATTTAAAAAAGTCATGTATTTAATACCTTTTGGTTAATGTAATGTTACTTTTTAAAAAATAGTAAATTTACTGCTAAAACTTAATTTTATTCTCTAGTTGAGTGCAGTGGCATAGATTATTTTACAAAGTGCAATAAAATACTTTTAACTTTTCAAACCGAACTTCTAACCAGAAATTTAAAAAAAATTTAATAAAACTTTTAAAATTGAAAATATTTTCATGGATCTAAAGAATCGAACATAACACCTGTATGGTCAACTAAGTCATGGATAAAAGATGCAGCCCTAAAAGCAAAAGGCCTGGTTTCTGTATACTTTTATAATAATCATGTTACAACAGTATACAGAAACCAGGATTTTTGCTTTTAGAACTGAATCGTTTATCCATGAATTTGTTGACTATACAGGTTTTCTATTCCATTGTTAAGATCTGTGAAAATACTCTCATTAGCAAAATATTTTTTAAAAAACTTAAATTTGGGTTAGAAGCTTGGTTCAAAAAGTCTAAGTGTTTTTTCACGCTTTATAATATAATCTATGCCATTTCACTCAACATTGACAGCTAGTCAATATTACCCACCTCATTTTTCAAATTAACCTAGACTAATCAAACAATATATCATAACAATTGTTTAGTAATTACTGAATCTAAATAGTATATTTTGAATATTTTTTTACTGTGGTTATCCCTAATAACAGCTGCTCGCAAATAAAAAATACTTTATACACAGATCTCCACCATAATTTGACAATTTAGTAACAAAAGATATGCTCTATTAAAATACTATGCAGAATTTAGTATCCCAAATTACTTTCAACCACAATTTTTGTAAAACCAATTACTGTGAAAGCTACATCATATAATAAATGTTTACTTTATTCATTATTATAGTAATAGATTAGTTAAAGAGTATTCACTCTTTTCACTAAATTTCTGAGTACAGTACGACATTCAATCCTGTCAATTAAATGATTAGTTATTACAGATATAAATAAAATAGATTAGAATGCCTTGATAGAGTACAATAATTGAAAGCTGACTGAGAGACTTGTTTAGAATGACAACAAAATTTTCTCTTCACTATCGAGAATCACTCTCACATTGAAAGTAAAGAAACACAAGAATGAAGATTGAATACTATATAAAATCTTTAATTTCTAAATCTGACCCAGCATCTGTATTAATGCTCTGTATGGCATGTTGTAATCAAATTTAGAAGTTTTAAGATTTTGTATGCTAATGTTTTACTTAGCATTCAATCTTTATTCTTGTGTTTCTCTACTTTCAACAGCATTATTGTCAATAGTGAAGAGGAAATTTTGGTGTCATTCTAGACAAGTCTCTGATTCAGCTTTCAATGTTGAGCTGAAATTATGCTCAACATTAAAAACTGATTATTGTACTCTTATCAAGGCAATCTACCCTATTTTATTTATATATATAATAACAAATTAATCGACATGGTTGGATTTTCTACTGTACAGAGAGAAATTTAGTGAAAAGGGGAATACTCTTTACAAATATTTTATAACTATTTTCTATTAGTATATTTATTTAATCAAGTAAATATTTTTTACATGATGTAGTTTTCACAGTATGTAATTGGTTTTACAAAAAAAAATGTGGTAGGAATTTACTTCTTGGAAGTAGTTATCAATAAAATGACAACAGATTTAAAACTGCACTCATGTGTTGGGTGCTGTTTTATATCAAGTTTTTTTAAACCCCTGTCTCAGAATTTATATTTCCTAATTGGATTTATTTAATTCTACTTTATCAACAATGAATTTTTTCAACTACTTTCAACAATCAACTATTTTTACAACAATAAATTACCCTTTAATGTACAAAACTATGCAAAAAATAATTTTCTTATCTGCAGAGCATTTACTAACTCTACATCAAAAAATAATTTAAATAAATTCTTTTGATTCATAAATTATATCTGGGGATGGGAGTCATTTTCCTTTCACATAAATTTATGAACTGATTTTCTCTTTCTTTTTTTTCCCTAGATGCTGTAAAGATGGAGCCAGAGGTACAGCAAAAGGATCCTGTTTTGTAGAAAATATAGAAAAAAATTGTGTAAATGTGCTATGTACTTTCTAAATAAACTATTTTTACTTTAAACCAGCTCTTTTCTGTATTTAAAAACATGTGTGTCTGCATTTATTAACTCTACACCAAAAAATAATTTAAATAAATTCTGAGCAAGTTTTCACAAGCTCACAAAGATGGGTTTCATCATACACACTACACATTACTCAGGTTTGAAAGATAAATATATCAAATTATGTTAATAAATTTTATACTGGGGAAGTACAAATTTTTTGGGTTAATTATTAAAGTAGTACTGTTTTACATACTATAATCTCATTCTAAATTAAAAAAAAACAAACTGGAACCTTAGATCGAATGGAAAGATGATTTAGCTTTAATGGTTGGTATTAATGTTATCTTAAATTTCAAATTTGGGTAAATGTATCTTAATACGAAATGAGGTTTTGTTCTAACAAGTAAACTAATGATTCATATGCAAATTTTTAGGTAATAACAAAGATCAGTATTTGGCAATACCTAAAAATACATAAGGCAAAACTGAATACTAGAAATATGAAGGCAAAAAAATAATAATAAAAAAAGTGAAAGGGTTGATATCAGAGGTTAATCGTCAATGAAATAAATAAGCATATAAACGAAAGGGTCCTACGAAAAACTTTGAAAAACTGCCGGCGGTCCGATTCTGGTAGAATGCTGGCATGATACCCGGACCTACGGCACATTGCTGTTTACGAGATGGGTAGATGACGGTATGTCGACACCAATTATTGCTCCCGTAACCGGCCCGTCAACCTCCGGTTACGCTCCGGCTATCTGTCCGCATCGATGGCTTAATCGCGGCTGCCTAACGGTTCGCAGTCGGATGAACGATGGCTCGATTCCTACCGGAAGCGGCCCAGAAGTCGACGGGGTAGTCGCGGGCGAGAGGACACAGCCGTGACGGAAACGATACTGACCTAATGCGCCGGCCCGGCAGTGGTGAAATCGGCTGGCCGGAACCTTCCGACCCCGGCCCGATGACTTTGTGTTTGTTGGGTATATATATATATATATATATATATATATATTTATTTATTTATTTATAAAAAAATCGTAAGGGATATTTATTTTTTTTTGGATAATATCTAATCGTCTGCTGCATTAGAAAGAAAAATTTTTTTTTGTCTATTTAGTTGTTATGCACGTGACGATAAATTTATTTAAAGTACCAGAAAGAGAAATCACGTGATCAGCATTTAATAAATTAAATTCTAAAAATCAATCTTTAAAAATTCACCAAAAATCAGAAAATCGAGGTAAAGGTTCGAAAAAGTTTTCATTTTAAAGGAATTTTTATGATCTTTCTCGTGATATAAATTTTTTAACCCTCACATTATTATTTCAAATGCAAACATAAAAAAAGTTACAAAAACAGTTTAAAAATTTAATTAAAAAATCTAAGAATTTTTCAAAAATCTCTCTTAGTGCACCTTTACACTATAAGAAGAATCGCCATGCAAAATTTCAGCCCTTTAGGTCCAGCGGTTTGGTCTGTGCGTTGTATGTCAGCGAGTCAGTTACGGAACTGTTTTATATATATAGATAATGCTTGGTACTGCACCGATTTTAAATCCTGGTTCTTATGATTGCATTTTAACTCATTGGCGGCTCCAAGGGGGGGGGGGGCAATTGCCCCTCCCAAAAAAGACCGGCGTATCTTTTTTTATAGCCTAAAATTATATAATCGTAGACCTAATACTAAATGAGTTTAAATTTAAAATGAGACGATGTTTATTTCTTACATATATATATATATATATATATATAAATACAGTCGAACCTCCATATATCGAAGTAGCAAACTGCCGGAAAAAAATTCGAAATATAGAAATTTCGATATATAGAATTGCTCTTAGTTTTATCATAATTCTCCTAAAACATTAAAATTAAAGCTAATTTTCGTATAAGAAACTCCATTTCCAATTTATATGCGAATCACATTAAATGAAAGATAACAACTAAAAAATAAATTAATGTGAAAGATTTATTGCGTACTGTATACCTTTAAAAAAACAATAATCCAGTTAGTGGTTACAGTGATCACAGTTACATTCTTTACAAAAAAAACTACGAATATCTTGCTGAACAGCCAGTTTTGCGGAAAGTTCATCAAAGAAATGCTCGCATTTATTCCGTCCATTAAAAACTTCATCAGGGATGTTTTCCACGAATTGAAGTCCACGAAGTATTGTTTCAAACGCCAAAAATTGGGAGATTTTATTCTAAAGTGGAATAAACGGGCCTAGTCTCAGCCCTTTCGAAAAGAGCTCGCATTCAAGATTCTCCCGGTCCGAGATGCAGTTCACCTCGTAGGCTGTTCTCGCTTGTGAGCAAAATCGGTAGTCTCAACCACCTTTTCCGAACGCAGTGAGAAAGCTACGTTTTTTCTTATAACGATAAACGATAAGCCAATAACATTGCTTTATTTTTCTGTAATTTCTATATCGTTACTATGGGAACAGTAAAGCGCTATGTCTCGGAAAAGAATACAAGTGACTGCAGAAAAACAGCAATTTGAATTATTTCATTACACATTTGTTTAATTTGAGTTTTATACATATGTGCGCATTTATACAGAAGAGGATGAAAAATTGATATTAAATTAAATCTGACCAAAAGAAATCGAATATCTAGCAAATAAATTGTATTTAATTGGTAGATACAAAGTTAATAAAAAAGGTCTAAATAAACAAAATAAATTTGTATATAACAAATTTATCCATGTGTGTATACACAGATGAATACATTTTTTATATATGTGTATGTGTGTGTGTGAAAGTAAGTATTTGAAAGTGTATTTATATATATCTATACATAAATTAAATAAAAATAGAACTATCATATTTTTAGTTTTATGTACTCATCACAGTGATATTTCAAACTTAGTATGTCAAACAATAATGTTGAGATAAAACTTCTTCAGGATTACAAGCATAATTGAAAAATTCCTCTTTGTAATGGACTTTCTAAGGGGGTCCATAGTATTTAGGTTAAATACTGGGGAAGCTAAATAAAAATAATAAATTTTCATTAGAACTTTAAAAATCTATAATTCTTTTTTTAAAGAAAGATTCTGCTTGCAATTACTTTTATCCAGAGGTCATCTCTCCAGATGATCCATTTCAAGTGATACAGAAGAAAAGCTCTAATAAATTTCAATCAAATTAAATTCTATTATTCGACTAACTTCATGTTGAGAAAGCCAGCGGAATAAGCAGTACATTTTAAATTTTTTCATCTGATGTCCACTTATTCATGGAATGTCCCGTAATCTATTAACATCATACAGTAGCTCTTAAAGTATTTCATCCTACAGCTTTCTTTAGTCACGAAATTGATGAAATTGCCAGCAAGATTAAAACCTCAAAACAGAAAATTATTTAATACTATTTTAAAGTTTACACACAACTAGCAGAATAGATAAATTTTCAACTAAGGTCCTTTCATGAACAAGTATCAAAGTGAAGAAGCATAAAATAGCAATCAATATGGGAAGAAAATAGTGATTATAATTTTAAACATCACAACAATAGCATATTTAAAAGGTTTTAAGACATTTTAAGCAACTTTAACACACAAAAGGATCAACATAAAAAGCTAATTATACATTTGATATTTTTATATCTATTAGTACAGTTATACAATCAAATGTTAACTTTCTCAGACATTTATCTATTATAAACTTAAACAAGATATTTATGTATATTATGTTCATATGCATAACAGCGTAATGTAAATTACATGTAATCTATGTTTATGATCCTTCCGTTTAAAGTCAAGAAATACATTAAGTAACATCTGAAAATTTAGGATAATAAAACTTAGCAAAAATAAACATAAGATTAGAAAAAACTGTATGAAAAATTTAAATAAATATCCTTAAAATATGTAACTTCCTTGCTTGAGTAAAAGAAATATTTCATGTTTTCAATACATTATGCATTGTTACAACTAACTTTCATATTATAAAACAGCCATAATAATTCACACGGGAATTATGAAGAGCATGAATTATTAATTGAATAAGATCATCACAAATTTTTAAAAACAGGTATATAACTGAAGCTATATATAAATTTGAAATATATATAGTAACTTCAGGTAATTTATTAGTAACCTGATTCAAGTAACATTTCCACAAGGAATTTAATGGATCTATGCGCAATAATTTTAGAATTTAATCTTTAGTAATTTTCGGTTAAAATATTAAGATCAATCATTCAACTTTCTTAAAGCTTACTTTAGTCAATAACAACACATTTTGTTTACTTTAAGCCTGCCTATTTCACAACCATTGTAAATTTAAAATTGAAGGCAGAGGCATTTTAAATTCTCTCTTTCTTCACTCCTTCAAATAACAAAACATAGTTGATTCTGTTAAGTAAACCAATCCGAGTATTTTTTGCTAAACTTATTTAAAATCCAATACATACATTCAATTCAGTGTCTTAACAGTGAAGAATTCAAGTATTTATTTACAAATTAAATTCGTAACAATCTTAGTATAATATTACTTTAGATTATTAATATTACTTTAGATTAGATTAATTTATTTTTCAAATATAACGAAAGAGATGTTTTATATAGGGACCAAAAACATTACTTTCAAGAAAACAGTTTCATCTGAAGAAAATTTGCAGTCATTTAATACATTATTAAAGGCATTTCATCAATCAAATAAGTTTACTTACTACTAAAATGGGTAACTAGAGCCTTTTATTTCTCTTAATTACAAAAATGAATGTACTTTCAATTGAACACAATCAAAACAAAACAAGCGGCGCCATCTTAACTCGCACGCTAAGTACATTCTCACCGACTCAAGTTCAGTGAGAAGTTTTACCCGCTAAGTGAGAAATATGAAGTGAGTTTAGCGTCCGAGAAGTGGCCTGATAGTACCGATTTTCTCCCAGCATACGAAAACGCCCCTTTCGTGACGTCATTTCTGACGTTTCTCGAATGCGAGTGTTTCCAACACCCCATATAGCGGATATAGGGGGTGTTGGTTCTTCTCGAAAGGGCTGAGACTGGGCCCGAATATCTCCCAATATGTCGTGAAAAAAATTTCGACATATAGAGATTTTTTCGATAGATAGAAACAGTTTTTTATGTAATGAACATGGAGATTTGCTAAGAGTTCGATATACAGAAATTTTCGATGTAGGGAAGTTCGATACATGGAGGTTCGACTGTATATATATATATATATATATATATATATATATATATATACCGGGTGGGCAAAAAGTCCGTATAAACTTTAAAAATTCATAAAAACCGGTAAAATAACCAAAATTTAAAAAAAAAGGTTTGCAGGGTTAGCATCGCTAGGTCACGAGATTTTTTTTAAGACAGGAAAAAAAATAACTCAAAAAACAGCCGACAGGTAGTGCTGACGTACACAAGTCAAAGAAAAGATACGCAATTAACGAAAAGAATGCTTCTAAATCGTTTATTACAGCGGTAGGTGTTCCACATGACCCCACCACAGGGGATAATACATTGCAGGCGAGTCACAAATCCAGCAACGGGAGAGTGCGGCAGGTCCGAATATACAAGACACCTCTCGGCGGATCGCATCTTTCACTAGCGCTTCTTTCCCAACGGGGCACCCTATACGTGGAACAGTCCATTTGAATTTAGAGGTGCGATAGGTTAGGTTGAAGGGTGGCACCATCTACTGACACCTTGAATTACTAATTTTTTTATTTATCTATTTATATTTTTTAAATACGTATGCTGTTGCAGTTATTAATGTTTGAACGTTTTTTTTAATTTATTATACTGCTCATTAAGTTTAGAAATTAATTTAATGGGTTTTTATTTTGTTGTTTAAAGATTTAGAGCATTTTGAAACATAACGTTAAAGTTCTGTATTCAACATTTTAGTACTTGTGTTATGATCATACAAGTCTTTGGGCATATTTTGTGTGATACTACTGCACATTGCTTTTTTATATTTATTTAGTAATTTTATTTTATAAAAATTGCTAAAAAAATTACTTACCTGAAAAGATTGCATTTATCATTTGTATTGTATATAACAATACTAATGAACTTCTAATATTCAATAACCTCAAAAGCCAGTACCTTTTGAAGCTGTGGCTATAAATTGAAGGATGATAAGTACATTTTTACAATTACCAAAGAGAGCAAAATGAAACACTGTAAATTCTGTAACTTTTTGGGGTAATAGAGATAAATATTTTATGTTTCTTGGGATTCCATGAGATCTAATTCTAAGAAAAGTTGAGTACATATTACACTAGATAACCCAGTAGCCATAATTAGTACCTTTATAATCTTCAACCGTTGAATTCATTTAGTAGCTTCAGTTTATACCTTAATTTTAATTTAGGCTGATAATGATTAAATCATTTTTAAAGAGCAAGATATTTTTTATCTCAAATTCTGCTAACCCTTATTTAGAAGAATTTTTATTAGAAATTAACAAAAATGACACAGACAATATTAAATTTGGACTATTGGGTTGGTTGATTTGTAACTGTATGGTCAAATATGCTCATGAGTGCTATTTAGACGGAGACCTATGATTTAAAGTGGATTCTGAACCATTACAACATCCACGCCTTATAGATCTTAAAAATATAGGCACTTTGTAATTAAAATATTGACATATTTTTTATTGAATAGAAAAAATTGTGATAATCAACATGAAGCTGAAAATTTGATTAATTACAAGTATTTTGAACAATTTCCAACAATTATTTTAATAATTGTACAAAGTAAAATACTTGAAACTTTTAATAAAATCTCAAAAATGCTGCAAGGTACTTGTGAAGATATAGAGAAATCTGTTGAGATACTTTAATCACTCATAACCGTAGAATAGCGAATAGAATCATAGAATAGCGAATAGATGGCGCCATCCTTCAACCTAACCTATCCCACCTCTAAATTCAAGTGGACTGTTCCACGCATAGGGTGCCCCGTTGGGAAAGAAGCGCTAGTGCATCTTTCAGTTCCAACAGATTGGATGGACCAGATAGATACCCCCCTTTGACTTGTGTACGTCAGAGCCACCTGTCGGCTCTTTTTTGAGTTTTTTTTTTTCCTGTCTTAAAAAAATCCCGTGACCTAGCGATGCTAACCCTTCAAACCTTTTTTTTAATTTCGTTATTTTTCCGGTTTTTATGAATTTTTAAAGTTTATACGGACTTTTTGCCCACCCGGTATATAGATCGCGTGGCACTTTGAGGGGTTGATTCGAATTTTATTCAGCCATAATATATAATGCAATCAACAAGTAGTCAAAACGTAAAACAAGCTAGTTCATACTTATATATATATATATATATATATATATATATATATATATATATATATATATATATATATATATATATATATATATATATATATATATATATATATATATATATACACTGCTATCCACCCAAACTGCAACACCGAGAAAGACAAGAGATATCACAACAAAATTTATTTTGTAGATAACATGTTGACCAAGTATCAAATGATTAAATTTATAGACTTCTGTGAAGTATGGTTCCTGCCAAAATCAGTAGCCAGAGTAGCCGTCAATGTTGGAGATCACCGCTGCCACACGCCTCGGCATTGATTCAAAGAGACTTTGGATGAGTTCTTGGGGTACAGCAGACCAAGCAACTTCCACACGTTGCCAAAGTTGATCTGCTGTGGCAGCTGGGGGTGGAATCTGGGTCAATCGTAGAGCAACCATGGACCACATGTTTTCTATCGGCGAAAGATCCGGAGAGCAAGGCGGCCAGGGAAGCAATTCAATCTGGCGATTGACGAAGAACCGTTGGACAATGCGTGCCACGTGTGGTCGCGCATTATCCTGTTGAAATATGGCTGTGGGCAAGCCCTGAAGGTAAGGAAGGACAACTGGCTCCAACACCTCGGAGATGTAGCGCTGGCTGTTTAAAGTACCGGCAATGCGTACTAGAGGTGTGCAAGAGTGATATCCAATACCGCCCCATACCATAATACCCGGTGCAGGACCAGTGTGGCGGTGCATAACGCAGCTGTTCAGCATCCTCTCTTCACGGTGTCTCGAGACTCGAATGCGACCATCGTGGTGTTGCAGACAGAAGCGTGACTCGTCAGTTAAGACAATTTCATTCCATTCTGCCGTCCACACCATTCTGTCATCGCACCATTGGCGGCGGAGACGTCTGTGGTTCTGCGTCATGGGTAGACAAAGCAATGGACGTCTAGCGGACAGACCATTCTGCTGTAAACGGCGTCGAATGGTGCGCGCAGACACTGGATGATGCGTTACAGACTGCATGTGCTGTGCTATGGTTCGTGATGTGACTGAGCGATCCGTTACTGCCATGCGCACGATTTGCCTGTCATCACCTGAAGTGGTGAGCTGAGGTGGATGCGATCGAACACGCCGGTCCGTCGTACCCTCCTGCATCCAACGATCACATATCCGCATTACAGTTGTTTGGTTTCGTCCAACACGACTACCGATTTCCCTGAAAGATAATCCATAATCTCGGTAGGCCACTATCCTTCCTCTGTCGAACTCGGATACTTGATCAAAAGATGATCGCTGGTTTCGACGAGGCATAATTGATCGTTTTTTTGAAAAAACCACAAGAAAAACACAATTGCCGAACTTGAAATCGTCGAAATCTCCAAGCCTTAAATAGCGCTTTGAAGTGGCGCCACAGGCGCGCGTGATGTGCGTCTGCACTGAAATTCTAATCATTTGCATATCTCACCTACGCTAATGCATGTTGTAAATTTCATGTTATTTGCATGGTTCCTTCAGGGTGTTGCATTTACAGTGTCCAGCAGTGTGTGTATATATATATATATATTGCCCCCCCCCCCAAAAAAAAAAAAAAACGTTGCCCTCCTGACGTTGCCCCCTCCAAAACTCTGGGCTGGAGCCGTCCCTGTTTTAACCCTATAAGTTTTTCCAAACGTGTGGTTTGAAACAGATCTCACTGAGATGAGCTGAATATAAAGTTTGGTTTCAAAGAGTGTTTCAACTCTCTGTCACCTGTCAGTCATACAAGAAATGATGGGTAAAATAGTCCATCTACATCTGATGAGAAGTTTGTAGTAAACTTACCCAAAGGCTAGTGGTGGTAATAGTTCCAAAAAAAGATCAAACATGATAGTGATAAGAGTTCAATAATAGTAAAGTGTACCAATATTTATAATCAAAACACTTTTAGTAATGCAGTGTATATATTCTGTCAGGTATGATCGTTATTTACCTGTCCTAGCAATTTTAGTCTTTGAAACACATTATGTTGAAAATCTCATGAACTGTGTTCTGTCAAATGTAATATCCGACCTTTTATCCTATACATCAGTGGTTCCCAACCTTGGGTACGCGTACCAGTACCGGTACGCGGACAAGGAGCTACCGGTACGCGAATGATTTTACAATGTAAAACAAAAATCTATTAAAAATATGTATTACAAAAAAAAAGAAAAGAAATGACTATAATAACTAATAATCCATACGTTTTAATATTTTAGTTTGGAATGTCTTATCCATTGTTTGTGTTGTGATACTTTAATGGGATTTACCTAATCTCAAAAGATGCCGTCTACACCTGAATGTGTTATCTATGACCGCCCCATAAAATTTGGCACTCGCCTGCGCATTATAACTGTGTCTATAACTGTGTTGGCGAATTATAACTGTGTCTGAGAAGTTTCTTGCCAAGCAGTAAAATTTTTAACGCCATTTGCGACCACATATTTATGTGAAAAGAGATTTTCTGCAATGACTGCGATGAAAACCAAATACAGAGTTTTGCTGGACATTGAATCGGATCTTCGCCTTAAACTGACAAACATTGAGCCCGATATTACTTCTTTAGTTAATAATAAACAGGCCCAATCTTCTCACTAATTATATATTTTTTAAAGTGATTATTATATTTTATGTATATGTTTAGCAATAAAAATATATCCCAAGTTACTTGTCTTTATTACAAATGTTCTCCGTTGCATTTTATTCCCCACTTCAAAATTTTTGGTCTACCGGTACGTCATCAAATTGTTTACATCGTACAGGTACGGTACTATAAAAAGATTGGGAACCCCTGCTATACATTATCATATATTATTATTTGAGAAAAAGGGTAGTGTGTTAGGTGAAGTGAGTCTTTTCGTGTTATTTATAATTGCAGTATGACACAGGCAGTTCTGTTCTTACTTTATGAAATAAAAATATAGCCTTATAATCTACACATTATCATACAGGGTTCCCACCTATATCTGTTACACCCAGTAGCGTACGCAGAAATTTTCAAAGGAATTTATAGTCCAGTCAAATTAGGTTTTCATTTCGCATTAAATGAAGGGGTTGAGATTTTTTCAGGAATGTGTCTGGGTTGGTCCCCTGAACAACGTCTAATAAAGTCCCCTCGATTTCAGGCGCCTCGGGGGGTGGGGTGGGGGTCCAAAGGTCACTTTTTTCAGTTTTCGGCGTTTATCTCAAAACAGAGTGTAGCACAGAAAATTGTCAAAACCAAAAATTAAAGATTATAAAATTCCCTTCCAAATGGTATATCCATGTTTGTACCCAAGTGTTACCGTAGACATAGACATAGACATAGTACATTAACGAGGCACCAGAGAGCAGGGCTCCATATCTTCGGTATGGATAATTTTTTGTGGCTATATTTCCGTTCTCAGGATTAAAAGAAAAGTGTTGACTTGAAAGTTAGAATAATAATAAAAATATTAATAATAATAATAATAAATAAATAAATAAAAATCCATAATACTAATACTAGCAAAAAAATAAATAAGTAAATAATGTGGCAGGTTTTATTTAAAAAAAATTACGGTAGCAGACGATTAAACAAAAATTAGTAAGGATAGTCTTGAGGTCGATCCATCAAAAAAAACGCAGGTCAGAACCAGAAGCAACGGCAAATGTAAATTAAAATTTAGAAGAGGTTGGAGGGAGAGTTAAGAATGGGGAAGGAGACCAGGGTGAATAATCAAAGTTGCCTTAGGACGCCTATAGCATTCCCTTGGGTCGTAGTCGGGAGGTTGGCTATTTCTTCGTTGTCTATTGAATATAATCTATTGTAGAACTTAGATGCGAGATCTTTAATGTGTTGCCGAATGGGTTCGATTCTCAGATCCCTGTGAATAAGTACGTTTTTAAGGTACCAGGGCGCCTTCCTAATACCGTGGAGTGTTTTATTTTGAATTGTCTGCAATCGCTGGATATGGGTGTCAGCCGCTGAGCCCCAAACAGGAACGGCGTACAACAGGATGGGACGCAGTACGGTTTTATAAAAGAGTAGTTTGTTATCTAAACCCTTTTGATTCTGGAACAGGAGGTGGGCGATATCCTTACGGGCTTAAAAAAATTTCTAATGTTATGTTCAATATTTTTCTTCCACGTCAGTCGACTATTGAGGTAAATTCCTAGGTATTTGCCCTCTCTCTCAAAGCGAACCAGTTGATTGCATACTGTGACCGGAGGAGGTGGAATTCTATTGTAACTGAAAAAAATAGCTTTAGATTTTGAAGGACTTAACTTGAGCCTCCACAGTTCGAACCATCGTTCAAGAATTCCAATATTTCTCTGTAGGAACTTGTGCATATATTTAACATTTTGTCGCTTAAGTAGTATTGCCGTGTCGTCCGCAAACATGGCTAGTGTAGTGAATGGAGAGTTAGGAATGTCATTCATAAAAATATCAAAAAGGATAGGTGCTAACTTAGAGCCCAAGTGTTACTGTTTTCGAGATATGAGCCGTTGAATATGAAATTTTTTCAAAAAATGTGGTAGCGGTGGTGGTATCTCGTCAAACTTCCTCTTCTAACTCTTTCCCCTTACATTTCTCAGAAAACTCGTGATAGAGAAAGTTGTAGAGCGAAATATTTCCTTCAAAAATGTATAAAGTTATGCTAATTTATCTTCATCAGGTAAATAGTTGGAGCGTTTTGAAGTTTAGGGGAACTTTTCAACATTTTGCTAGTAAAATGTTCGTCACTCAAGTTTTGTTTCCAAAGTCAGTAACTCTCTTAATCACTTTGTGTGCTGTTTAATTATATACGTATAGTATTCATAACCCATATAAATAATAAATTATGTATACCTTTACGTATAATGTATATCTCATAATATACAGAAGAACACTTGTAGTACAAAGGAGGAAGTAAGAAAACAAACCAAAATGTATAAAAGTGTCACTTTAACTCAGATCATTTTGGAAAATTTAGATACCACACCATATGAAAAAGAAGAATTAGTTCAGTTACTTCTGACCTCAGTAGAAATTACTCCACAACACATTTCCACAAATACCTCCCTTGCCAGCATTCAGTGGAAATTGAGCAACGAATTGTCATGTCTCAAAGGCAATGGGCCAACAGCAGCTTTGTGGGTCCAGTACTTTGAAATGGCGGTGTTGATGAAAAAATTCATTGCAGCACAGCGCAACTGGGAAGATCATATGACAAGCGCCCAACTGATGATTCCTTACTTCCATGCCAGCGGGCATTTTCATTATGCAAAGTGTACTCACCTATATGTACAACACATGCTGGGACTAACAACTCGCCACCTTCAACTTAAACAGGATTTTATAGATCGTGGATACTTCACTGTCAACAGAACTGGAACACCAATGGCTGGTGTGTGGTCTGACATGGCAATTGAGGTGACACTCATGTGTGACATGAAGAGTGAAGGAGAATTAACACGTGAACGAGGCTTTAGTGATTCGGTGTTGGCGAAATGGGTTGGGGGAGCACGCAGAGCTACAGCAATATGTAGTTCACTTGAGATGTTTTGTGGCGTCCATACTGCAAGAGGAGAACAACATGTTGAGTTTCGAGCATCGCGCATAACCACAGATGATCTAGACAGAAGGAAGCTTGCTCAATGGTTGGCTGATCACCCGTCTTTTGTTGAACGTAATTATTTGATGTCACTTTCAACGGGAGTAATTGGAACAAGTAACGTCAATTGCTACCAGGCCTTGAAAATTGGAACCCGCACAATGAGCACTTTTGTTGGAATGAATTTCTTAGAAGTGAAACAATCCAAGAAGGACTCAGTCGTTCCTTTAGCTGCGATGAGCAATATGATCAAAGTTAATGATGAGGTAGTGGTGATAGAGCCTCTGATGAAATTTCAAAGAACTCTGATCACCAAGAAGAAAGAAGGGGATGTAGAGGAGTTGCTAACGTACGAGTTAGCTCCATACCCCATGTCTCTATTCGCCGAGGGGATAATGAGAAAAATCAAAAGGTCAGCACTGTCTGATACTTTCCCAAAATGCAATTAACTGATCAATGTGAAGAGCAGTTTCACGGTAATCCATGGCGGCTTCCTGCTTCATAGAGTAAAGTGGAACACCAACACCACCTTCGCCTCCATCTGCAATCAATATGTATCGTACATAATCAAACATTACGGCAGCAGTTCAGCTGTGGTTTTTGATGGTTATGAAGACACGAACTCCACGGAAAGAGACGAACAACATCGGGGAGCATCAAGTAAAACATCAGTGGATATTGACTTCAATAAGAACATGGTGGCTACTGTTCATCAGGAAAACTTCCTTTCCAATGAAAGGAACAAAACCAAGTTCATTACTATGTTAGTTCAGGCCGTGGGTGCCTGAACTAACATAGTGGGTTAGTTCAGGCCGTGGGCCGTGAGGTATACAGTCTACTACAGAAAAAGGAGATGCTGACTGCAGTATTGTCAGAGGTGAGTGGCAAAACACCTCTCATTCAACTGTGGTGATAGTAGATAGGTAAGACCTGCTCGTCTAATTTGTGGCACTCACCCCACGAGACACGAATGTGTTTTTCATGAAGGCCGGACGGGGCAACACAGAAGACAGGCTCTACTCTTCCCAACATCTTCAGGTCTTATCATTCAGCCAGTACATTCTCTGCATCCATAGTTTCTCAGGATGTGACACTACGTCAGCGATTTATGGTAAAAGCAAAGCAGCAATAGTAAAATGTTTCCAGCGGTACGCCAATGGAACAACAAACATCGCCAAAGTGTTTTATGACTCCAAATCTTCACCAGGAGACATTACTGGAGCTGAGGAACGAATGTTCCTGCTCATGTTCCAGTCCCCGCCAAATGAGCATGATCTCAATCACCACATGTACCTTTCATTTTCCTTTGCTCGTACTGACCCCATTAAGTAAATTTATTAATTTATATAATTCATTAATATTCAATAATACGTTATACACTATCCGGCCAAAAGTATCCGGACGCATATTAACTACCTATACTCGAGTTTGAACAACAGGGAAATTTCAAGCCCGCTGATTCGTTGGTTTCTCCTCGTCATCTATGACATCACTTAGCGCAATTTCCAAACACTTCCCGTGGCGCCATCTTTTCACCTGAAACTGAATTAATCGTGAAATAATTCGAATATGAAATTCTAAGTCGAGTTCCAAGAGTATACTTTTATTATGAAAAATACACTTATTATTTAAAAGAAAATTTCTAAGATTGAACATTTTATAACAAGTTA